>VMDO01020422.1:0-37544 GCA_007922755.1 Pedetes capensis | reverse complement strand
AGACGTCATCCTGAGCTCCTACCATTTCCCCACATTGCTTTGAGCAATTTGATCCTATTTTCTCATATCAAAAAGAGGTGCTTTTGCCAGGCGTAATGGTTCACACCTGTAATCCCAACGACTTGGGAGGCAGAGACCGGAGGATCACAAGCTCAAGGCCAGAGGCAGCCTATGTAACTTAGCGAGACCCTATCTCAAAATAAAAAAGTAAATAATGGGCTGGGGGTATGGTAGAGCACTTGCAAGCATGCATGAGGCCCTAGATTCAACTCCCCCAGGAAAAAACAAAAGGTAAAAATAGGCTAGGGATATAACTCAGTAACAGAGAGCCTGTCTAGCATGCACAAGCCCCAGGCTTGGATCCCCAGCACCAGAAAAAAAAAAAAAAAAAAGGCACTTTTTCAAATAATTAACATATTCAGTAAGTTTAACAGATTCTGATCTAATGACATGTTAGGCAGAAATAACTTAAGTCTTCCCTCTTTCTATCTGTTTCAATTATTAAAAACATTTACATAATAAATAGTCACTATGCAAATGCTTGAAGGTTATCTGATTCTCTGGCTGTCTGGGTCATTCCCATATTAAATTAATCACGTGACCCATTGATGTTTTAGGGCAGGGTTTATGGATGAATTAGTAGGTAAGAGTGTGTGAAAGGTTGCCAGGAAGTTTTATCTGTATCTAAAACATCTAGTCAGGCTGGGATTTAGCTCAGTTGGTAGAGCACTGTGCTGCAGTCTCTGAGGTCCCGAGTTCAATTCCCAGCACCACAAAAATGGGAGCAGGACCTGGCAATTCACTCCCAAGGCAATCCCGAAACAGTCAGCCATTGAAAACCCTGTGAGGGTTGCTATGAGTCGGATACCAACTCGACAGCACCTAACAACAAAAACATCTACTCAATATCCCTTTCTTACTTCTGACTTATGAGAGCAGTAAAACATAGAATCTTATGCCCAGAATCATAAAAATCAGAAGTCAGAAGCCCAGTGTCCTCCTTGGATGCCAGTGAGAGAGAAGGAAGGGAGAAAGACATGGTAAGTGGCCAGATCTTTGTCCCCATTTCTTCCTCTTCTAGCCTCACCAGGGAACATCTTACCTAAAAGCCCATTGATGTGAAATCCAAGCCCCCTTGCAGCATTTGTACATGTGTTCAGGTGTCCTAGAAATAAATATTAAATTAAAATTTAATTGAACTTACATTGTGAATGAAAGGCTTCCCATAAACTGACTAAAAAGAGCTCCACTGTCCAAAAGTAGGTCACATAGAAAAAGGCACTTTTAAGTCTACGAAACAATCCCATCCTTTAAAAAATAAAGTCTGCCAGTTCAATAAATACCTAATACAAATACAAAACTAAGTTAGCTGGGCCTTTAGAGGAATTTATTCTTTTCATCATTAAACCACCCCCAAATACCAAGAAAATATAGGACACCAAAATGAAATCTAGCTGCTTACATAGAGGTTGAATTTTAGGCAAACTCTTCATTGAGCAAATGGATCTTTTGTTGTTGTTGTTGTTAGGTGCTGTCGAGTCGTGTCCGACTCATAGCGACCCTCATAGGGTTTTCAATGGCTATTTCAGGATTGCCTTGGGAGTGGATTGCCAGGCCCTTCTCCCATTTTTTGTGGTTCTGGGAATAGAACTCGGGACCTCAGAGACTGCAGAGCAGCACTCTACCAACTGAGCTAAATCCCAGCCCTAAATGGATCTTTAAGAAACTGGTTTTAGGATAGCTGGCTACCTGGAGTGCTTGTGTGCAGACAGGAAGAGATTTCATTCCTATAAACTCACCCAGCTTAGTGCCTAAAATGTAGTGGAGACTCAATAACATTTCATTGAATAAATGCTGAATGATTTTGGACTAACTTAGCGAGGCAAAGTCAGCTATCCTGTTAGGACCTGTTGTCATGGGTTATGACATGGGTTAGCATGGGGTATTATTACAGATAATTCTTATATTGCACTTAAACACCTCCTCCTAGAAAGATCAGCCCCTGGGAAATATAAATTCCAGATTTCTAGGACTTGTTTTCTAACCTCTTACCAAAGGGAGCCTGTAGCTGTGGCACTGTGGCGTCTGATCCCGTCAGATCCCAGAAGCTAAGCAGGGTCAGGCCTGGTTAGTACTTGGATGGGAGACCACCTGGGAACACCAGGTGCTGTAGGCTTTGAAGAAGGACCCGGCAATCCATTCCCCAAATCAATCAGCCTTTGAAAACCCTATGAATAGCAGAGAAGCACTGATAATAATGTTTCACCTGTGGTATGTAGGGTCTCTATGAGTCAGACACTGACTCGACAGTACCTAATAACAACAACCAAAGGGTAGTTGTGGAGTTATGACTGGGTTATTCTGAGAATTAAATAAGGTTATGTCCATCCATCCATCCATTCTTTTAAAAAACAGATTGCTTTATATTTCTAATGTGTCAAGTGTTGTTCTTGTGCTTGGGAAATGGTAGTAAACAAGTCAGGCAGGGTCTATACCTTCATGGGACTTATGTTCTCCTACAAAGCACTTGGCATGCCAGGCTAGCATCACCTAGAACTAGCACCTTCCTGAGGGTGGGCTGCAAAGTGCCCTGGAAAGAGCAATCAACTTGGAAGTCAGATGACACCCATTTGCATGCAGGCTCTACCACTTGCCACATGTTTATCTGGCAGAGTTCAGGGTGTCCTGGGAAGAGTTTGTAAGTCACAGTCATTGTCTATACAATGAATATAATAACACCCAGTTTGCAGGCATTCTGTGTAGCTTAAATGAGACATGCTGACAATAAAATATCTAGCAGAGTATCTGGCATGTAATAGTTGCTCAATAAATGGTAACCTTTTATTACCTTAAGGAAGACATACTTCAAAAAAGTGTTAAACAAGAAGGATATCTAAGCATAACAGAAAGAGTTAGGAAGCAGTTGCTTCCTCTGAGGACATTCTATACAAGAGGCATATTTACAATTATTATTGTAAATTGTGTTATTGTTATTGTGTTGACCTAGAGTATAAGAAGTGTAATAAGTCACAGGAGAAACATATCTTCTCAATATCCATAGATCTTGAACATGTGCTCTTTTTCTCTGTTCCCTCCTGAAAATACTATAAAATGAACATAAGAGGTAAAAATAAAATAAGACCTCAAAACTAACAATGGCTAGAGAGTGGAGGGGATGGGTCACAGAAAGGAGAAATGCCAACAAAAGTTGGGAAGATGATCATGCATTCTGATATAGTACAACAGAGAAAACCCAAAACTGACTGCATCCGTTGAGGAGTCTGAAGAGGGGTGCAAGGTGAACATCACTGCTGGGATGCTGGGGGTTGAGCCCAGGGCTTCGTGCATGCTATGCAAGTGCCCTACACTGAGCTACGACCCCAAGCCCTTTCTTTATTTTTTATATTAGGATCTCACTATGTTGTGCAGGCTGCCTCTGGCCTCAAACTCGAGATCTTTCTGCCTCAGCCTCCCAAGTTCCTGGGGTTACAGATGTGTGCCACAGTGCCAGGTCACCCTCACAATTGTGAAGTTGCTAGTTCCTGGCTTCTAGTGGCCCTACTGAGAAATAAATGCTATTCTCATTCCTGGTGGTTTAAGTGATCCCCCCCTCCCCCTCTTCCCCCCTCTCTCCTTTTCCTTCTCCCTCCCCCTCTCTTTCTCTCTCTCTTTTTCTTTCTAGCAGCTTTTGGGGTCTCCTACTTAACCCTACTATTCTGAAATTTCACACTGATGTAATTTATTCTTAGGCTAGGTGCTAGGCAGGTCTTTTGAATCAAGAAATCCAGCTCTTTTACTTCTGGAAAATTTTTTATTCTTTCATTGATGCCCTCCATTCCCACAAAACATGAAGCTCCTATGGCATGCACCTTCTATTCTCAGCCCTGCAAAACAAATAAACAGAAAGTAAGCAAATTTTAAAAAGAAAGCATCAAGGAAGGAAAAATAATTAATGAGAAAAGAAATACGGGTATGGCACACAATCCTGAAAGCATTGGATATGAATAGAACCATTAATGAGAATACAAATGGAGGCGCACTCTCCCTGGCGTCCCCCTTGGGTTCCCTGCTGCTCTCCTGGCAGTGCACAGTCTCTGGGCAGCGCAGGAGGACTGAGCAGCTGGGCCAGCACAGCACAGCACTTCCACAATGGCGGTCTTTGCTCTGGGCCTCCCCTTTGGTGTGGCCTTGATCTTTTCAGAACGGCACTGCAGTCTAAGGCTTCCCTCCTCCTTCCCACCAGGCCTCCATCCCTGCCTGGCTGCTGCTCAGGTATCCTCCGCCCAGAGCCCTCTCTCCTCTATGGCCATCTCTTCCAGCAGGTCTCATGCATTTAAATGCTGCCTGGGTTTCTGCTTCTCAGATGACAGGAACTAATACAGTCGTTATAGGAAGGAGACAGAAGAAGAAGAAGGGAGGAGGGAGGAGCAGGGAGGGCAAGGTGGAAGATTTCCATATCATGTTCTAGTTTAGGTCCCAGGCATGGCCAGCCCAACGCCCACAGTCCTCATGCAGCCCAGGACAGCTAGCAGTACGACCCTACACAATCTTTAAACATCATGTGGATTTTAGCACTTATTTTCTTTGTGACCCCCCTTATTATGCATACACACTATGTTATATAATTTATGTGTGGTGAGGGATAATTCCTCTTTACTCAATGCAGCCCAGGGAATATAAGATGTTGGACACCCTGGTTTAGAAAGTCAATAGATTGGAACACTTATTCTGTTTTATAGAAAGAAGTATTGCCTAAGCCTAGAATCAAACACAGAGTCAATGAAACTTTTTGGTGGTATTGTGGCACTACTAGGGATTGAACCCAGTGCCCTGCATATGCTATGTCAGTGCTCTACCACTGAGCTACATTTCCAGCCCTTTTCTATTTTTTATTTTGAGACAGAGTCTCATCAAGTTGCCCAGGCTGGCCTTGAACTTGTGATCCTCCTGCCTCAGCCTCCCAAGTAGCTGGGATTATAGACATGTGCCCTTCCCCATGCCTGATTAATCAACAGCCCAAGCCTGGCCCATTGCCCCAAGACACTTGTCCCATCGTTAGGACCTGGGTGCAGCCCCCAGTTCCAAGCATAACTCGTTCCTCTGCCAGAGAAACTAGCCTAAAGGTGCGTCCTGAGAGCACTTGGAGCGAGGTAGACACCATGTACCATAAGAAGGGTTCCTGGAGAGATCCTTCAACTCCTCATTTTATCCAGCCTCAGCTCCAGCACACTTGGTATATGCCTGCGGCGAAGCAAGAAATGTCTGCTTCCTTATCCTGAGACATCAGCAGCTGGTTAAAGCTGGTCAAATACTTTCCTCCTGTCCAGCTGAGTGGCCTAAACAAAGACGAGGAGACATGAGGAAGAAGAGATGGTTGTAGGTCAGCCCCTTTCTCCTCTGCCCACCACCTGCCCTAGCAGCTGCAAAGGTCACCATGAAACCACCTGAGCCCTAAAACAGCTGCCACAGACTCCTGCCATGTGCCTTCCTGCCGTGGAGTTCAAACTGGGTGGAATGCAGGCAGGAGGGCAGAGTGTGTTTGTGTGTGTGTGAGAGAGAGACAGAGACAGAGACAGAGAAATCTCTGATCATCACATCACATGGCCTGGAGGAAATAACATGCTCTGCACTTGGTTAGAACCATGTCTTCCAGGTCTTGTACTGAGCCGGTAAATAACTTTCCTCATCTGTATCTTGTCTTGCTGTTGTTGTTGTTAGGTGCCATTGAGTCGGTATCTGACTCATAACGACCCTACGTCCAACAGGCAAAACACTATTGTCAGTGCTTCTCTGCTGTTCATAGCGTTTTCAATGGCAGATTGATTTTTGGGAGCGGGTTGCCGGGTAGGTGGGGCAAAATGGGAAACTCTGTTGTTTGGAGGACATATTATTATCTATATCATAAAAATATGCAATAAACAACATGTCCCAGGAGAGACCGGAAACCCCCAAATGCTCACCCAGGACCCTATGACTTAGCTACGGTGTCTGTTAGCAGCCACATCAGCTACTTGAGGCGAAGTCACCCTAATTACCAGTCCAAGAACCTGGTAGGTTTGTGATGGTAAGAATAGGCAGAGTATTTTTCTTAACCATTTTTTTTCTCTTTTAAAAAAAGTATTACATGCTCATGTGCATAAAAATGAAAACTTACCAGGGCTGGTATATAGCTCAGTAGCCATAGGTTTGATCTCTAACACTGCAAAAACAAACACACAACAGCCAAAACCCTTCTAAACAAGGGTAAAAAGCCATAATTGCAAAACGCAGAGATATCACTATTGGCTATGTTTCCTTTCTGTCTTTTTTTCAAAGTCTTTTCCAGAGCTTTGAAATATTTTATGCATAATTTCACATTCTGATTTTCCACTTAAAATTTTATCAACTGCATTGCCTCACCCCACTCAAAACTCATTGCAGGCATCTCTTTTTTTGAAGTATATGTAATGTTCCAGCTCCTAGAAGTAACATAATTTGCCCGATCCTTCTTCTCTTTTGGACTTTTCAAATTAGTTCAAATTTTTTAAATTAGAAATAATGCTATGATAAATATCTGGCATGTACATCTTTGTCCTTACTTCAGATTATTTCCTCAAGTCAAGTCCCAGAAATGGAGCTACTAAGTCAAGTAGTATGAGCATGGTAAATCTAAGTAAATCTTTTTTTGGACAGATTGTTGAAAAGTTGGTTTAATATTTAATACCAGACTTTTCAGGCAAATGAATAAATCAACAAGTGCATGCCCTAATCCAGCTTAGAAAATATAGGACTGTAGAGCAAAAGCCACCACGGACTTTTCTGCACCACAGCTCACCTCCCTCAGCGCCAAAGAAGCCATTATTCTGAATTTGTATTCTCAGAAATTGTTTTAAGGAGCAGAACTTCAAGGACATAGGGTCTTTCTGTTAGGCAATAAGAGAGGGGCTGGGGATATAGCTCAGGGGTAGAACATTTACGTAGCATGTGCAGGGCCTTGGGTTAGATCCCCAGCATTGTAAAAGAAAAAGAAAAAAAAAGCAAGAACAAAGGAAAGGGAGAGAGGAGTCACACACAGTTATTGAGCCAAAGTACAAGGCAGAACAAAATTAAAAGACATGGATCTGAAGTGTGACTGCCTGCCTTTAAACCAGCCTCCAATACTTGCCATCTGGAGCCTTAGAAAAGTTGCCTGTAGTTAGGTACCACTGAGTTGTGCCAGACTCATAGCGATTCATTGTTTTCAATGACTGGTTATTTTGGACGTCGACCACCATGTCCTTTCCCATTTTTCCAGTGCTGGAGATCGAACCCAGGACCTCAGAAAGCACAGAGCAGCACTCTAGCAGCTGAGCTGAACTCTAGCCCCTGAAGAAAAGTTGCCTAGCCATTTCCAAAGCCCTTTTTCTTCACGGAAACTGCAATTGTGGCAGGGGTTACCTGAGATAAGCACCCAGCACCCCAGGAAGTGTCCAACATTAATCTACAGTGCAGCCTCTGGCCACATGCGGCCCAAGGAAAGCCATTGTCCAGGGGATTCGCCAGAGAACTCTTTACAAGGATGGCTGGGGGCAAAGTGATGTCACACTTGCTGTTTTCCCCCAAACGATGAGAGGCCATGCATTTTTCTTTTTCAGTTTTCCTTGGGTTCCATAGGTAGTTCCAGAAGCTGTTTTCCCCCTTTCGTTGCTTTTCAAGTGAATATGCGTTGGTCTAAGGATGGGTCAAACCTACAACGCTGGACTCACTTTTCCTGTGTCCTAATCTGATCAAATGTTCAAGGAAGCTGTACCAGTTTTCAGTACAAACGTGCATAATGACAGAGGTCAGATATCTGAGACAGAGGTTTGGTGACCTATGGTCAGCAGTTGCCTCAGATTCTTTCTGAATTACCAGAATCTCAAGTTGCTAGGATGGGTTGGAGAGTGAAGGGATCATATTTGTTAGGGTCAAAGTCTGGCTTTGGAGGGACCATCAGCAATCATCTAGTTATTGTCAATTGTTGTTAACTTTCTTGCCTTAGGTTCATCTCTAAAATTAGAAGTTTTGGTAAAGAATAATTCATGTGTCAAATAGTATCCATATGCACATTTCTACAAAATGTTTCTGAATATCAAGGGTTTTGAGACTTCCTTGAAGCCAATTCATAGAGCCTTTCCTAAGAATCCTATATTGGCAGCCAGGCACAGTGGTGCACACCTGTAATCCCAGTGGCTCAGGAAGCAGAGGCGGGAGGATCACAAGTTCAAGACCAGAGGCAGTCTGCGTAATTTGGCAAGATCCTGTCTCGAAAAAGTAAAAAAAAAACAAAAATGGGCTCGGGGTGCAGCTCAGTGGTCCAGCACTTGCAGAGCATGCAAGCTCGAGACCCTGGGTACAACCCCCAGTACCACAAAAAAAAAAAAAAAAAAAAAAAATCCTATATTGGTAGGTAGGGCTGCCATATCAGAAAACCACAGCCAGGGTGATTTAAACAACAGAAACTTCTTTCTCATAGTTTTGGAAGCTAGAAGTCCAAGATCAAGAGGTTAGCAGGATTGGTTTTTCTGAGACCTCTCTTCTTGCATTATAGGTGGCCTTCTTCTCCGTGTATAGGCATACATCTTCTTTCCTTTCTATACGTCTATGCCCTAACATATTTTTGTAAGGGCACCAGTCATAGTGGATTAAAACTTTCCTTATGACCTCATTTTAACATAAGTACCTATTTTAAAGTCTGCAGCCATAGCACCCTGGCATCTGATCTCACGTGATTTTGGAAGCTAAGGAAGATTGGCCTGTTGGTCCATGGACGGGAGACTGGTCCATGGATTGGAGATCATGGATGGGAACACCAGGTGCTGCAGGCTAGGGAGAAAGACCTGGCAACCCACTCTGGAAACAATCTGCCATTGAAAACTGACAGTGGTTGTTCCCCTGTTGAATGTAAGGTCGATATGAGTCGGATACCAACTCGACGGCACCTAACAACAACAACAACAGCAGGAGCCATTGACCCAGCCCCCCACTGCTGGGGAGAGAAGCACTGACAATAGTCAGTGCAGAGAAGCACTGACAATAGTGCCAGGCATGGCACAGTATTGGCAAGTGTTTTGTTCTTTTCACACAGGGTTGCTATGAGTCAGACCAGACTTGACGGCACCTAACAACAACAAACAACAACAACCTATTTTAAAACCCTATCTCCACACCCATAGTCACATTCTGCGGGACTAGGAGTTAGGACCTCAACATATAAATTTGGAGGGGTCACAATTCAATCTGTAAGAAATCTCTAAGCTAATCAGGGATCTGTAACCCCGAGAGGGCCAAGGACTTGCCCGTGGTCACACAAACACTGAGCAGCAGAGGCAGAACTGCAGCCCAGAAGTCATATCACACAGTCGGCCGTGCCTCACTGCCCGCTCTCCGTGCATCTTGTCAGGCCGCACTGTGTTGTCCCAAGAGCCTACAGGAAAAGTCCCCAGGATCAGATCTGGGGAATGGGACAGATATGGGTGCTGCTCTTGCCCCAGGTCTCTGATGGCATCAAGATGAGAGACTGAGGATCCAGATTACACTCCATTGTCCTTGGGATATCTGTGCAACACAGTAGCGATACCTCACGTAGTCATCCTGGTGGCTTCTGAAAGATCTGTGGGCTGGTGGTGAGGTGTCCACGTGCTCCCAGGTGATCTTTCCTCTACCATAGCCATCCGCAGTGGGGGCTGGGTCAATGGCTTCTGCTGTTGTTGTTAGGAGCTGTCGAGTCAGTATCTGACTTATATCGACCATACATACCACAGGGGAACCACCACTGTCAATGCTTCTCTGCTGTTCATGGGGTTTTCGGTGGCAGACTGATTTTGAGGGCGTGTTGCCAGGTCCTTCTCCCAAACCTACAGCACCTGGTGTTCCCAGGCGGTCTCCCATCCAAGTACTAACCAGGCCCGACCCTGCTTAGCTTCTGAGATCTGACGGGATCGGATGCCACAGGGCTACAGCTGCAGGCATGGCTCCTGCAGCCTTGGTAAATTAAGAACCGTGGTAACAAACATTAGAATCTGGTGGCATGTGACCATCTTGTGTTCTCCTGTCACTGCCCTCCCTGTGTTGGTGTCATCATCTCTCTCCTCGGGGGTATGTCACATCTTTCCCAGGATCCTTGGGGATCTTCATACTCCCTGCCATCTAACTCACAGTGTCCCCTACAAAGCCCCCCAAATCTTCATTAGACACAGAGACTTGCTATCCTGGTTGTTGCCTTAATTCTGTATTCAGTCTATATTAATACTCTCTTCGAATGTCTATATTTAATATTATTTCATCTTGTTTTGTTTTCCCAAGCAGAATGCTAGTACATTTTCTGCTTTCTGTGCACGAAGGCATGTAATTAGAGTGAGTGTGTGTGTGTGTGTGTGTGTGTGTGTGTGTGTGTGTGTGTGTGTGCGCATATGGTATTCCTCTGTTGTTTGCAACACCACCCCATTGGGAATCATTTGTAAATTTAGTTAATGAGCATTTAACACATTCCCTTTGATGAAGCTGTTAAGTCTGGGCTCCACACTGGCATCTCACCAGACATCCCTCCCTCTCCCCAGCCGTTTGTGTTTACCTATCCTGAACTGCTTAGCAATGGTTTCTTATTTGTTGGCCCAAGAGGGACTAACCTTAGTATTCTCTGGAAAAAGCGGGGCTTGAGTTTTGCAGGAAAATGCTTACATCTGTATTCCAAGCAAGTCCCCTTTACTGGTGGGCTTTTGTTTTCGCCAAAGTCAACTGCAGACAGAACAAACATTTCATAATCACCCTTACCGATCCTGCCCATGGCAGCGGCCCGCAAGCCATAGCTGTCAGCTTTTGTGGGAACAAACATCAAGCTCCAAACCTGCTGGGTCCCGCTGTCAGGGAGATTTTCTGGATTTAATTATAACCTGGTCTCTGAAAAGGGAGCGTGTGTCAAGTGTGCCTTTCAATCACTTAGAGAAAGCAGAGAAAGCGCCAGAGGGGCCCTGAGATTTCCCCATAAGATGAGCCCTCCGTGCAGTCCCCTGCAGTCCTGCCTCATGGGAATCAGGCCTGACCCTGTCTTGGTCGCAGCAATACAATCCATCTCTCAAGGTGAAGACTTACAAAGAGACACCACACAGATGCCTTTAAAAGTCAAGTGCTTAAAACCGAATATAACTAAAAGCATAGAAGGAAACTAAAGGACTAGATGTTCATCTGTACATGAAACAGGAAGCGATCGCCCAGCTTAAAAAATTCTCCTGCTGCATTATTTCTTATCTACCATGTGTGCTACTTTGTCACCTTTCCCTGACTTCAAGAATATTTTAGAAGTCGGGCGTAGTGGCGCAAGCCTATAATACCAGTGGCTTGGGAAGGAAGAGGCAGGAGGATCGCAAGTTTGAAACCAGAGGCAGTCTGCGAAACTTAGGGAAACCCTGTCTGAAAAATTAGAAAAAAAATTAAAATAAATAAAAATTTAAATTTAAAAAAATGGGCCGGAGGCAGCCGCTCAGTGGTCTAGCACTTGTAAAGCACGCAAGCCCTGAGACCTTGGGTTCAACCCCTAGTACCGCAAAAAAAAAAAAAAAAAAGAATATTTCTACAATTTCCTACTTCTTGAGAGGTTCCATGCCAATCCTGGAGATGGCAGAGACATACACAGAATGTGTGCACGCGCGCGCGCGCGCACACACACACACACACACACACACACACGCACACCCCACTTTGAGGCTACTTAAGTCGCTATGAGTCGGATACCGACTCGACGGCACCTAACAACAACAACAACAACAAGTATCAGAAAAATGGGTCCTAGTAGCAGCTAGATTAACATTTGTGACCTGGTTCTCAGCAGCTGGACCTGGAATCAGAGCTTCTAAATGTGAACACAGCATGGTGCCCGAATCATTTGCATCCAGCCCTGGTTGCCAAACAACGTGGGCCAGAGAGATTTCACCTTCCGGCCTTTAGACCACTGAAGAGGCAGGAAACGGGAGATGTCTGACTCTCGCGTGGTGCAGAATCCAAGGCATGCCTGTTCCCTTTTCTTTTTTACTGGGCCAAAGAAGAAAGAGATAGGAGGAGAGGAGGAAGACCAGGACACCATGTCAGGTTCCAGGGATTGTTTTGGTTAATTCCCAGCCCGAGTCACCTGGCAATTCATAACTGGAGAAGCGTTTTATGCTCTGAGTTGATGGCAGGCAAGGAAAGGAAAGGGCGGGAGCTGCTGGTCTTGACTCAGGCCAGGGCAAGGCTGACTCATCCTGTACAAATGCTCCCAGTCCTACCTGATTTCAAACGCCTCACTCACAGTCTCGAGCGCCTTTGACCTCGTGTTTGTCACTGTTTTCCTTGCATGCTGGCTTTGGGGGAAAAGGCAGTGCAGTGATAAGAGAAAGCCCCTCCCTAAGACCCTGTCTCGGGCTCTGGTGGGTCTGCCTGAGGGGCATACTACCCTCGCAGTAGCCTTTGCCACAGAGAGAATAAGCTCAAAAAGATGGGGTTTAGTAAAAGGTCTATTTAAAGCTGATTAGCTTCAGGGACATAGAAAATTATTGTTCAGAAGCCGGCCAGACTTGGAGATCATCTGCGCAAGAAATACCAAAAAACAAGCGTGCTGAGTTTTGTGTGTGGAAGAGTGGGGTCGGGATGCCGCTCATTTAACAGAACCACACAGTGACCTCTGTCTCTGCCCTGGCTGCACTCTGGTGTTAAACAGCAAGTGTCAACCCAAGGGAAAGCCCTGGTTGGGTTGAGGGAAGTCAACTTGTTCATGAAGTGGTTACTTTGTATGTCTGAGGATACAACCCACACACTTTAGCTTTTAGTCTTTGGTTCTCAGATACATGGGAAACCTTTTTCTTTCTCCCAGTTAAGGACAGAGAATGAATGAGAAAGTTATCCTAGATTTCAAAGGATTTAGGAAAGAGAGCAAAAAGTGTCTTTTTTTAATGCAGTCCTTGGGAGCTGAACCCAGGGCCTCATGCATACATTGTAAGCATTCTACCACTGAGCTGCACCCCCTAGCCCCTTTGATATATATATATATATATATATTTTTTTTTTTTATCGTGAGATCATATTTTTTTATCTTGAGACAGGATCTCACTAAGTCGTGCAGGCTGCCTCTGGCCTCGAACTTGCGATCCTTCTGCCTCTACCTCCCCAATCGCTGGGATTACAGGCATGCATCATTACACCTGGCTAAGGAATCTTTTCTTTGTTGTTGTTGTTAGGTGCTGTCCAGTTGGGTCCAGCTCATAGCAACCTTATGTACAACTGAATGAAACACTCAACACTGCCATGCCTGGCACTATTATCAGTGCTTCTCTGCTATTCATAGGGTTTTCAGTGGCTGATTATTTCAGGGGTGGGCTGCCAGGTCCTTCTCCCAAGCCTACAAAAGCACCTAGAATCCCCTTGTGGTCTCCCATCCAAGTACTACCCAGGCCTGACCCTGCTTAGCTTCTGAGATCTGGTGAGATCAGATACCAGGGTGGTATAGGTATAGACATCTTTTCTTTGTTGTTGTTGTTAGGTGCCATCGAGTCATATCGGACTCATAGCGACCCTCATAGGGTTTTCAATGGCAGATTGTTTAGGGATTACCTTGGGAGTGGGTTGCCACGTCCTTCTCCCATTTTTGTGGTGCTGGGAATTGAACTCGGGACCTCAGAGACTGCAGAGCGGCGCTCTACCAACTGAGCTAAATCCCAGCCCATCTTTTTTTTATGACTGCCTTATCCTTCTTTATTCTTTACGTTGTTCTGTCCCACAGTATTCGTGGCATTTGCCTGTCATTCTGCTTGTGATATCGGAGCCAAATGGTCCAGAAATGAGCATAAGATCATGTTTTTTTGATAAGGTAGAGAATGATTAGGACAACTTTTTGTGGTGCTGATTTTTTTAAATTGGTGTTTTTAGGATAGTACGTGCGTCGCCTGTGCAAGGCCCTGGGTTGTCTGTCACTGCAAAAAAAAAAAAAAAGAATAATAAAAACTTGAAACTGTGATGTCACTTCGTGGTCCTCATGTTCCTGACCACCAGTAGGAAATCTCCAAAAGATCTTTATTTGTTTATTTTTTGTTTGTTTTTTTTTTGTTTGTTTGTTTGTTTGCAGCACTGGGGGTTAAACCCAGGGCCTCACGCCTGCATACTCTGCAAGTGCTGGACCACTGAGCTGCTCCCCCCAGCTTTTTTTTTCTTTCTTTATTTTTTGAGACAGGGTCTTGCTAAATTACACAGACTGCCTCTGGTCTCGAACTTGCAATCCTCCCGTCTCTGCCCCCCCAGCCACTGGGATTACAGGTGTGTGCCACCTTGCCCTGCACATCCAAAAGATCTTAAGTGGTCTGACTTGTGTGGTCACATCTCAGAGCCAGGGGCCATAAGGACCAGCCTCCCAAACACCCTTTCATTCACTGAAAGTGCAATTAAGATGATGTCACATTGAGGGGAGCAGGATGTGCCATTTGTGTGTGCCTTCACTATCAGATAAACTTGAATTTTTGCAACCTAACAGCCTTGAGCCTGCAGCTGTAACACTGTGGTGTCCGATCCTGTCACATCTCAGAGGCTAAGCAGGGTCAGGCCTGGTTAATGCTTGGATGGGAGACCACCTGCGAACACTGGGTGCTGTGTTGTTGTTGTTAGGTGCTGTGAGTCATGACCAACTTAGAGCGACCTTCACAGAGTTTTCAATGGCTGATTGTTTTGGGATTGCCTCAGGAGTGTATTGCCATGTCCTTCTCCCATTTTTGCAGTGATGGGGATTGAACTCGGGACCTCAGAGCCTGCAGAGCAGCGCTCTACCAACTGAGCTAAATCCCAGCCCACTGGGTGCTGTAGGCTTAGGAAAAGGACCCAGCAACCCACTTCCAAAAAACAAAACCCTGTGAATAGCAGAGAAGCATGACAATAGTGTTTTGTCTGTTGTACATAGGGTCACTGTGAGTCAGACACCATCTCGATGGCACCTAACAACAAGAACAGCAGGCTTGAAGTAACATTGTTGCTTGAACTGTCCCCCTCTCCTTTTTGGAATAAAGTTAAAGATACTTTCGGCCCTGTTTAGCAAGACACAGACTATATCACAAAAGAAAGTTTGACTTCATTAAGAAATGCCAAGGCTCTTGATAGGGCTGAGAGCCAATGAACTTCTCCTGGGGCAGATTTTATCTTAAATTCTTCCTGCTGGATAGAATTATGATCTAATTCAACCACAATTATTCAGACGATTGAGAATCCTCAAACTAGAGTAAGCACTAAGTATGTAAGTTTTGGTTTCCATTCAATTAACTAAGATTTAAAAAGCACAGAGATCAATAGCAAACATGTGGAATACATTACAATTTCCACTAGGAGGTGAGTCTTGTAGCCATGTTCTGTATACAATTAGGCTGACATTGGCAGATCTGGAAAGCCAGGAAAGTTCCACCTCTGTCTTCCATTTTCAGTCTTCTGAATTTCTCCATTCTGTCTCTTTTGAATGGTATTCTCTCTCCCTGCTTCTTTTGTTGTGTTGTTGTTAAGTGCTGTCGAGTGGGGTGTGACTCATAGCAACCCTATGTACAACAGAACAAAACACTCTCTGGCACTGTGCCATGCCCAGCACTATTGTCAGTGCTTCTCTGTTTTTCATAGGGCTTTCAAGAGCAGATTGTTTTGGGAGTGGATTGCCATGTCCTTCTCCCTAGCCTGTAATACCTGGTATTTCCAGGCTTATATATTTTTTTAGGCTGGGTGCCATGGCACATTCCTGTAATCCCAGTAACTTGGGAGGCTGAGGCTGGAGGGTTACGAGTTTGAGGCCACAGGCAGCCTGTGCAATTCAGCAAGACCCTGTCTCGAAATAAAAAATAGAAAAGGGGCTAAGAGTGCAGCTCAGTGGTGGAGGGTTTGCCTACCATGCACAAAGCCTTGGGTTCAAATTGCCAGTACAGAAAAATAATTTTTAAGAAATTTTAATTGGTGCATAATAATTGTACTAATTTGTAGGGTACAATATGACATCTCAATACATGTATACAATGTGTGGTGATCAGATTAGGGTAATGGCATATTCACCACCTCAAACATCTATCATTCTCTTGTGTTGAGAACATTCAAAATCTCTGCTGTTTTAAAGTAGTTAATTGTTGTCAACCATAATTATTTTTCTATGCTACAGACCATTGGAAGTTACTCCTTTTATCCCCTGCTTCTTTATAATCCTCTTTCCTTGACAAAGTCAGAGAAGATATTTTCATTTCTACTTTGGCTACAACTCACCCTTACCTCTGTATTGCCTTTCCTGGGGCATTTACTGAGGTCCCCCTTTTGCATGTTTAGAATAAAGGGTTATCACTGCTTAAAGAAATTTCAAGTACCAACATACAGTTGAGGGAGATATTTTAAGGGATAGAAAAGTAAAACTTTTTAGTCATGTTAAGGTCTTAGGAGACTCAGTGGAGACAATCATTTGCAAAATATCAACTCAGAGTTCTTAGAATTACCTTAATCCTGATACTTGCCTTTCTTTGATCCAAGTCTCTCAGATGTGGGGACTCAGGGGCCATTTTACCTGGGCCCTCTCTGCCCTCTGATTCACTAACTAGATGGGACATCTGTTAATTTCCACTGCCCAGCTCTAGCTCCCCTTTCTGGTAACGGCATCCAGCTCTCCTCTGTCACTCAGTTTTAGACAGTTAGAGCCTTCCTGCCAATGTACATGGTCCAGTATGTGGGCAAGACTGAATGCACCTCCAGTTCTAAGGGCTGCTCTGTAACAAAGACCTGGCCATTGGAGTGTCACAACTCCCATGGCCTCTCTGCTTGGTTCAGGGAAAGATCAGGCAACTGTGTCACGCAACCCTGAGCTGATCTCAAGAATTTTTCTGGAACTATTGGGGAGAAATAAAAAGCTTCCTTCCATAGTTTCCAAGATAACTTGGTTTATGCCAGGACCTGCTAATGGGCATCTTCCCACCCTGCAGAGAAACCTACTTAAGATTAAATTAGCAGATAAAGAGAAACAGATTTCCAGTGACATTCCCAAGTAACTGGGTCTAGCACCAATATTTCAGTTTAGGGAACCAATAAATTCCCCCGTGGTTGACACCAGTATGAATAGGGTCCTGTGCAACAAACAGATCCCATACTCAGGCAGCAACCTAGGCTCAAACCTTCCTTGTCCTTCCTTAAGCTGTGCTTCATCCTCTTGCCTGTAAACCCCTAGCACCACTCCCATCCACAATATCAGAGGCCAGAGATTAGTCATGCCAAGCCTGCAAAATCTAGCACACAAGAAGAGGGAAAAGCGCAGCTTCAGCAGCTGCTACAGGACCCTTTCAGGGCGTGAGTGTGGGGCTTGGAGGTGCAAGAGCCATGAATGGAATCTCAGAGGCAGCCATCCTAGACTAGGGAGGGGAGAAGAGGGAGCAAGGGGACTCTTGCTATTGTGTGAACTCTGGGCTGGCGCACATGTAACAACACTGATGACACATAAAGTCAGTGGACCCTGTCTGCCTGTGTACCCATTATAGATACTAGAAAACTCAACATTACCAGAGAAAATCCCAAAGTTGGTTTCACTGTGTAAAGTCACACCAGCTATAGTCATTTCTGTGGGGTGCTTCTGGTTTATGCCTAACTACCATGCCACAGAATAATGATTATGTACGTTATTAAGTGTGTGTCAGGTTAATTTAACTTCTTAGATTTTTATTCGATGCCATCCATAAACATGATCCATGTTCACTCTGGCTTCCCAGTTTGTTTGTAATTCATAAAACTTGGTCATTTGCCTATAACTTTTTTTTTTAAGTTGGTAATGTCAAGGCAGTTATACTTAAGGAAATCAGGGATCATAGATTGATAAATAGATGCACAGCACCTTCCTTATCCACAGGGAAATCATGTTTTGAGCAATTAAGAAATGGTGAAAAACAGAGATTAATAAATTGCCCTTACTTTCTTCCAGTAGTATCAGCTAAAAAGGCATATCAATAATAGCTTTAGGAAGGGGAAGAGGTTAATGCAGAGAGGAAGAGGCAATCTGGTGGAGGGAAAAGTATAAAAGAGCAGAGAAAGACAGACCTGCCTTCTCTCAGCCTCTTTGAGCCTCATTTGTTCAGATCTGTGTTGTGGGAGTCTTAATTCCAACCTCAAGGATTTGATATGAGGACCCAATGGGATTGTGAATGTATTGTTCAGTAAATGGTGCTACTATCATCTGCATAAAATACAATATTCAGCCAGAAGTTGGTCTATGAGAGAGGGGAAGTCAGTCATGTTCTCCTTGCTTGAGTGACATCTCCAGGAGGAGGGTGATCTGCTGTCTGCGTGTAAACTTCAAATTCCTACTCAATACTCTAAGCAAGATGAAATTACTTTTATAGATCAAAAACTGGCCCAGTACTGGCAATTTCATGTGGTTCAACCTAATCTGGGTAATGAAAGTGACTTTCTGTAGTGTGCCCAATCTCTGTGCCCCCAAATTTCAAGAGTCATGCACCCATTCTGGTGAGATAGGCTAAGCTTTCTCAAAAAATGCTAAGTAAGCCGGGTGCGGTGGCGCACAGCTGTAATCCCAGCGGCTCCGGAGGCGGAGGCAGCAGAGGCAGGAGGATTGCAAGTTCAAGACCACAGACAGTCTGTGTAACCTAGCGAGGCCCTGTCTCAAAAAAGTAAAAAATGGGCTGGGGAGTGCAGGTCAGTGGCACAACACTTGCAAAGCATGCAAGCGCAATGCCCTGGGTTCAACCCCCAGTACTGAAAACAAAAAAAGAAAGAAAGAAAAGAAAAAAGAAATGCTAAGTAAAGAGAAAACATGATGAGCTAAGAAGGGAGAGACAGATGTAACTGATGTAGTGAGTGCTGAAGTTGTCTCTAACTGCAAATGAAAGCCAAAAATGAGGGATAAGAATAAGAAAACAAGAACCACAGGTTGGGGCACAAAGGTGCTTATGGTAATCATTACTCTTCTTGTTACTGGTTTTACAAGGGGATCGGAGGACTAAGGTCAAAGGAAGAAACCCTGAAAAATCAGACTTGGAGAAGAAGAAAAACTGAGAGCCAAGAATACTAGATACTAGTATTTAAAGTAATTTGATTATTTTAAATTCCTCCTGAAAAAGAGCAGCTAGCCTCCTCAACACTGGTAACACAGGCAAAGGAGAAAAGAAAAAAAGAAAGCAACTCCCTGGGTAGGGAGCAGGAAGGAACTAATGAATGAAGTGCCTTCCAGGGTCGCTGAAGATGAGAAGGTGGGCAGAGCCCAGCGCTGTCTTCTGTGATGATCTTTTCGTCCATTGGCTCACGTAGCGGGAAGGGATGTTTGAGTCTTATTTCCTGCCTCAGGGAGCTATATAACTAAGCTATCCAATTTTTTATTTTTTTATTTTTATTTTTTTTGCAGTACTGGGGGTTGAACCCAGGGCCTACTCCTTGCATGCTCTGCAAGTGCTGCACCACTGAGCTGTACCCTTAGCCCATTTATTTACTTTTTGAGACAGGGTCTCCCTAAGTTACACAGACTGCCTCTGGTCTTGAATTTGTGGTCCTCCTGCCTCCGCCTCCAGAGCAGCTGGGATTACAGGCGTGCGCCACCGTGCCTGGCTCTAGTTCATTTTTTTTGAAAAGATTTTAAACTACTGCCTTCCCTGAACTTTGGGCTCACCTGCGAACCACCATGGGCAGAGAGCGACCCAGCTGCCTAGGGGCTCCCACTTACCCAAGGCTCCTACCCTGCTGAGGCCTGGGATATGGGCTAATGGAGCCTTCCACCCAAATGGGGTTTTCTTTGGGATATGGATATTAATACAGATATTAGCAACATTCCACCTTCAGGAACTTCGAGGTATTTATGCTCTGGCCTATGGGGATTTCCAACTTGAACCATCCCCTTTGGAAGGCTCTGCCTCTAGGAGAGCTGAAAAGGGCACGTTGTTCAGACATTGAGTATCATGGGAACCCAGTCTCAGGATGTGGCCAGAGCCAGAGCTGAGCCTCAGCAGCCCCAGGCCCCTTTCCAGTAAATGAGCATCAGGGCACAGCAACTAAGGCAAATGATACGTGAATCCCATGGGCCATAGGTATCATGCCAAGCTTTAAAAGGTCTATTTGACAAACACAAGCCCAAGAAGAGAAATACCCTATGTTCTCCCTCCTACATGGGAGCTGAGTCTTACTTAAAGGAAGAAAAAATCCTATATATAAGCTGAAATGCACAATTAACCTTAGCAAACAAGGGACAATATAAAAGAGTAGAAAGAAGGAGAGAGGGAACTAGCAGAGGGAAGTAAAGGCTGTGGAAAGTGGGATGGGGAGGAGAATTGATGTAAAGGGATAAAGGAGAGGACAGGATAATCTCAATGTCAGCAATGCAACTTCATGAGTGCATGGGAAAAATAGGGGAAGATAACCCAAATATGCATTTGAGTTTCACTACGTATTAGGCCATAAGGCTCCATAGACCTTGTAGGTTGATGAAAGTATAGCCGGAAGTGATGTAATGGTTGCATAATGCAAAAAGCCAGTGCTGTATTACCCTGTACCCCACCATCATTTACTAATAAAAGGAAGAAAAAAAGAAAATAATTCTTTAAATATTATTAGTAATAATAATAATAATAATAATAATAATAATATAAAGTGGTCTGTTTGACTCAACAGCAGCCCCAACGAAGGGATTAGATCTACCATGATCTATACTGATCTAGAAGACCTCATTCAGCTTACATACTTGTTGTTGTTAGGTGCCGTCAAATCAGGTCTGACTCATAGTGATTCTTTGTACAACAGAACAAAACACTGACACTGTGCCATGCCTGGCACTATGTCAGTGCTTCTCTGCTGTTTATGGGGTTTTCCATGGCTGATTGTTTTGGGGTTGTTTCAGGAGTGCGCTACCAGGCCCTTCTCTCATTCTCGCCATGATAATGATGGAACCCAGGGTCTCAGAGCATGCAGAGCAAACGCTCTACCAACTGAGCTAAACCCCAGCCCAACTTGGATATAGTTCCGTACAAAATGGCCACAGAGCATCCTGCAAACACCCTATGATGCAATGCTCTGTAGGAGGTTAGTGGTGCTGGGAACGCCCTTCCAGGTATTCTCAGAACCACAGCACTTCTGGACCGGTGCTAGGCAAAGATGTTGCCCGTTTTCCTCACTAGGCTTGGCTACTTGCTCACAGCAAGAAATCAGCAGCCAAGGAAACATCCCCGTTCTGTATGCAGTTCTGTTGGATCAATGCCTCTTGAGATGGTGTCCTGGAACTGCTTGCCTCTCTTCGCTTCAGAATGGAAATGGAGGGATGCATCCCAAGGGTTTCACAGAAGGCAGCAGATTAATATCCTGTTGCATGGCCCTGACGCTGGCCACACTGTGAGTCGGCTCCTTCCACCTGCCCTTTCTCAGGAACAGAAGACACAGCTTGTCCTGGATCAGGAGAGGAACTGGGGAAATCTCCCTTATGCTACTGACTCTAGAATCTGCCCCTCCTAAAACCTGCATCCCAGCACCCTGTAGCAGTGCCCAGAAGGTACAGTGAGTTAGGATCCTGGGAGAAGCACAGCAGCTCGAACCAAACACAAGTCACTAAACACTGCACCCCCAGTTCTCTGCCAACAATGCTGTAACACAGTCCTCACCTTAGGACACCCATGCCAGAGCCAGGCGCGGTGGCACACGCCTATAATCCCAGCGGCTCGGGAGGCAGAGGCAGGAGGATCGCAAGTTCTAGACCAGAGGCAGTCTGCATAATTTAGCGAGACCCTGTCTCAAAAAATGAAAAACTGGGCTGAGGGTGCAGCTCAGTGGTCCAGCACTTGCAGAACACGCAAGCACGAGGCCCTGGGTTCAACCCTCAGTACCAAAAAAAAAAAAAAAGGAACACCCCTGCCAGCCATCCTTGCAAGAGGGAATGGGTCAGGTCCATTATTGGAGCTTAGGTAATATTTGCTATGCTTATGCCCTCAGCAAGCCTTAACGTTCATCAAGGAGCAAGAGAAACCTGAGACATAGTCATTGGCCCACTTGGAATGGCTGAATTACTTCATGGAAAAGCCTGTGAATTGTAATTGCGCCTTTGCCATGCTCCTGGAGAGGCCAAGGGGAAAACAATCTCTATAAAAACATGATGTGTCTCTACACACCGGGGCTGGCTCTGCTGTACAAATGAGCAGGTGGCACTGGTCACTTCCATGTTTCCTGAGTAGTGTACTTCGATTTTGCAGAGGAATTCAGTTCCATGGCCACCGATGGCTTTGTGGATGTGCTCCTAGCCACAAGAGAAAGCCGAAAAGAATGTGAATGAGGCCACATAGCCAAGAAGCTGTCAGAGGATCAGTGGACCCTGACCGGTGGCAGAGACCAAAATGGTTTACAATAGAGCCCAGTGATGGAATACGAAGATAGATAGTTGGAAACACAGACTTACAAGATCAGACATACAAATCCTGGGTCTTTTGCCTATTAGCTTCGAGATTCTGAACAAACAATTGTGCCTCTGTGGAGATGGACGATGGGTCCTTGCTCACCAAATTAGGATTATGATAGTGGGTTCTTTCTCCTCAGGTTGTAGGGAAATTAAGCAACAATTGGTGAAACACTTGCTAGCACCCTGCCTAGAGCAGAAGGGTTTGATACATGTTGTTGTTTTAGGTGCCGTCAAGTCGGTATCCGACTCATAGCGATCCTCATAGGGTTTTTAGTGGCTGAGTGCTTCGGGATTGCCTTGGGAGTGGATTGCCAGGCCCTTCTCCCATTTTTGCGGTGCTGAGAATTGAACTCAGGGCCTCAGCGACCCTCATAGGGTTTTCAGTGCTTCGGGATTGCCTTGGGAGTGGATTGCCAGGCCCTTCTCCCATTTTTGCGGTGCTGAGAATTGAACTCAGGGCCTCAGAGACTGCAGTACAGCGCTCTACCCACTAAGCTAAATCCCAGCCCTTGATACATGGTTGCTGCTATTTTTATTATTGCTCTCACACATGTTGTTGTTGTTGTTAGGTGCTGTCAAGTTGGTGTCTGACACAGAGCGACCCTATGTACAACAGGCGAAACACTGTTAGTGCTTCTCTGCTGTTCATAGGGTTTTCAATGGCTGATTGATTTTTGGGAGTGGGCTGCCTGGTCCTTCTCCCAAGCCTACAGTATCTGGTGTTCCCAGGTGGTCTCCCATCCAAGCACTAACCAGGCCTGACCCTGCTTAGCTTCTGAGATGTGATGGGATCGGACACCACAGTACTATGGCTGCAGGCCTCACACACATGTTGTTGTTGTTAGGTGCCGTCAAGTTGGTATCAGACTCATAGTGACCTTATGTACAACAGGTGAAACACTATTGTCAGTGCTTCTCTGCTGTTCATAGGGTTTTCAATGGCAGATTGATTTTTGGGAGTGGGTTGCCAGGTCTGTCTCCCAAGCCTACAGTATCTGGTGTTCCCAGGTGGTCTCCCACCCAAGTACTAACTAGGCCGAACCCTGTTTAGTTTGCAAGATGTGACAGGATCAGCCCCCCACAGTGCTACAGCGGCAGGCCTCACACACACGACACTACATTTATTGCTAATGTCCAATTGCTAACGCCCCACATTTTTCATAATGCCTTCTAAATGGCAGTGTTGAGCTGTGAATCTCAGCCCAGGTGACCAAAACCCAAGCTCTTAGTTGTAATAGGGAAAGAAGATGGAGCCAAATAATTACTATGAAATTTTGTGTTGCCCTTTTGTCTTGCTGGGGAAAAAAAGCTCCTGGAAAAAGCCCAGGTTTTCTTTCTAAAGTGGTTCAACAGGTCAGCAGGGTTCTCTAGCCTCCACTCTGTTCTATGTATTGACATTTACCTCTTCCAAACAAGGTGGGTTGAAAATCGCCCCACAGCCCTTTGCTAAAATGCACCAGTCTGGTTCCCACTTTTGAAATAGGCAAAGAAAAATAGGAAAATTTTATGGATGCCTAGTTAGTCCTCTGTACTAATTTCTTTCTCTCTCCGTCTTCTTTTGTTCTGATTCTTTCGCTCTCACCTCCCTCTCCAAGTTTTGTTCTGTCCCCCAAATCCTGACACTGTCCTGCAGAGAAGGAGCTGAAGTAAACAAATCAACAATCAGGGCTTCTTGTTTTCTTTAGCAGAATGGATGCATTATGCTTTGGGCAAGCAGAATCCACATTTTGATTTCTATCCTTAGCTGCTTCTCCCTTAGAGAAGAAGACAAAGAAAAAACTGAAACAAGCAATAACACCCACAAGAACTCTCTTGACTCCTTTTGGAGTTCTGACTGCCTGGGTAACAGTCCCACAGAGCAGAGAGACATTTTTTTGGTGGCCTGTGGTACGTTCGATCAGGCTGATCGCAGCCTGGCACTGCAGACAACAAGGCCCTGTCCCCATGTGAGCAAGTGTGGTGGGCAAGAAAATGGCTCCTGAGACACCTGTCTCCCTCAGAGCCTGCAAGGCCAGGGCTGGGTGGGGACAAAAGCCAACGCTTCACCTGGTGGATGGGGGCAGCTGCTCTACTCGCCACACCTGTGCCCCTGGTGAAATCATCAATTTCTGATATTCTGGTAGTCCATGTTCTTCCTTCGCTCTAGTCCAGTAGAGACAGAAGCACCGCTTGGTTCTTATAATTCCTCCACAGGTGTTAGGATGCCAACTTCTCAGAGTTCTTCTAAAAAACAAAATGTGAAATCCCATAATATTCTCATACCACTTACTATATGTATTTGTCAGGGCTCAGCTCCAGCCTGGCTATGGCCTCGGGGCCTTGCCTCGACACCAGTGAAGTCCCAGGACCCTTGGGTTAGGGTAAGAGCCTGATCAGTGACGCCAAAGGAAGGGCTTCGAGAGCCTTATTAACAAGACAAGGTGGAGGTTTATTAAGCTGCTCTGGCAAGGGAGAGCAATGCTGGATTCGTTAGCTACAAGTGATGGTCAATGCCAATGGTCCACTGGTATTGCCTTTCATAGCTCACTTTCTTTATTCTCCTCCTCCCAGGCAAGGGGAGGAATTGGAGAGCGTTTCCTGTCTTGTTAGGTGCCTTCAGCTCTTTGGGGCCCATGGGCTTGACATGCCATCTTGCTTGAAGGTGTGCTACAGGATTAGGGTGCACTGGTTCAAGGTGATGGGGTCTGGATAGCAGGTGGAAAACAATAGGGTGTGTAGGGGGTGGCCAGTGGCCTGTTTATATAGCTTTTGGGGAAGGGGGTATGTGCCAGGAGGTAGCCAATCAGGGTGCATTCCCTGACAGGTATGATAGTTTACCTGTCATACCTGCCAGGTGGAGCAGTTATTCAAAGGGGGTGAATATAAGGTACACCTCAGATAGGTGGATTATCCGTGGACCAAGCCAATCAAGGGTGTCCCCTTACTTACCCATCAGTAAGCTCCTGATGGCCAACCAAGGTGGAGATGGCTGCGTCAGAGCTTGCCTGGCCAGGGACCATCTTTGGTCAAGGGGGAGGAGTAAAGGACCAGGATGCAGGCCAAGGGTCACTGGCCCTGGAGGATAGATGTTGGTCCTCCAAGCGGGCCAGAGAGGCCCCTGCCATTGTGGTCCTCTCTAGGAATCCCAACATATATTGATTTGGGCAGGGGCTGTACTGGGGGGGTTGAACCCAGGCCCTTATGTATACTTTGCAAATGCTCTACCCCTGAGCTATACCCCCATCTCCTTTTTTAAATTTTTATCTTGAGATAGGTTCTGTCTAAGTCACACAGGCTGCCTCTGGCCTCAAACTTGCAATCCTCCTGCGTTTGCCTCCCACGTTGCTGGGATTACAGGTTGGTGCCACCATGCCTTGCTCATATTGACCTTTATTAAGCCTTTATTTGTTGGTGTTGTTATTAAGTGCCATGGAGTTGGGTCCAACTTATAGCGAACCTTTGTACAGCAGAACAAAACACTAACCAATACCGTGCAATGCCAGGCACTATATCCAACAGTGTTTCTCTGCTATTCATAGGGTTTTCAACAGCTGATTGTTTTTGGGGGTGGACTGCTGAGTCCTTCCCCCAAACCTACAGCACCTGGTATTCCCAGGCGGTCTCCCATCCAAGTACTAACCAAACAAGCCCGAGCCTGCTTAGCTTCCAAGATCAGATAAGATCAGGTGCCAGGGTGGTATGGCTTTAGACAAGGTTTTAATTATTGTTGTTGTTAGGTGCCGTTGAGCCGGTGTCTGACTCATAGCAACCCTATGTACAAGAGGTGAAACAGTATTGTCAGTGTTTCTCTGCTATTCATAGGGTTTTCAATGGCTTGTTTGGGGAAGTGTGATACCAGGTCCTTCTCCCATGCCTATAGCATGCAGTGTTCCCAGGCGGATCTCCCATCCAGGTACTAACCAGGCCTGACCCTGCTTCTAAGATCTGACAGGATCAGATGCCACAGTACTATGGCTGCAGGCCAGGCTTTAATTAGTTACCATTAAAACCTGCTGGAAATCCTTGTTATTTTAAAAGAGGGAATGTCTGCTAAAATGCCAGTTTCTATGAGATGTATACTTAAGTATATGTTTTATGTTAAAATAGTAACATTTTCTTAGCACTTATGATGTTCCTGGCTGCTTTATGCCAATATTTCATGTAACTATAACCCATATGCTATTCAGAGCCCTATTTTAGAGATGAGAAAATTGAGGCTCAATAGGATTGAATAATGGGCTTTAAATGAATGGCTGGCTTTAAATGCTGCTCTGTTAGGCTCTAAAGGCAGCCTGCTGGGACCTGCAACCTTCCTGAGCCTGTTTGTCCAGAGCGTCACACATATGTGACACATGTCCAGTGTCTATTTGATGCAATATGGAGGAAGGAGGTAGAGGCAGGGAGCAAAGAGACAAGGTTTCTCAGCACAGAGCATTTGACAGGAGCAGCCTGTGTGGTGTGACAGAGTATGAAGTGGTCTGCTACTGTCCTCCCACTTTCGCCTCTTGGCTTAAAGGATTTGGGGAAGCCGACAACATGGAGAGGTCATACATTTCCCCACCTGGGAAGGCCAAGCTCTCCAGCTGTGGATGCCATTACCCCATGTGCGGCTCCTCTGAGGGGCGGAGGGTCTTTGGAAAGAGGATCTCTTTGTTGTTGGGTTCTTAACATTTCTAGTATTTCCACAGGCTGCTCCTTCAGAAATGGGAAGACGCTTCTGGAAGAGTTTCCTAACAAGGGTCTATAATGTGAGATACGGTCAACTGAGTCATTTGGTTGTTAAACAGGGAGAGGAAAGCTCTAGGCCACAGAGTGCACTGACCCAGAGAGCTGCTGACCTTAGGAACTACAAAAGAGGGGCCCTGTGGAGAGTCACCCAGGACCCCGTCGAGAAGCCATTTTCCTCCTCTTGGATATTTTCCTGAAGAAAGATGATGGCAAATAACATAAAGACCTTGTGTTTGAAAAGAGTTCATAGGTTTAGGTATTAAGCAACCTTTATTCGATTGTGACTCCACACAATTGAGATGAAAACCATGATGCCTCCTTTGTAGCTAGGGCTGTCAAATTTAGAAGAGAAAAAATACAGGATACCCAGTAAAAGCTGATTTTCAGGTAAATGAGGAATAATTTTTTTAGTATAAGTACATCCTACACAATATTTGTGGGCTGGGACTTAGTTCAGTTGGTAGAGTGGTACTCTGCACTCTCTGAGGTCCTGCATTCGATTCCCAGCACCACAAAAATGGGAAAAGGACGTGGCAATCCACTCCCAAGGCAATCCCGAAACAATCAGCCATTGAAAACCCTATGAGGGTCGCTATGAGTCAGACAAGACTCAACAACACCTAACAACAACAACAACGTGCAATATTGGGGATATAAATGTCCCCCCAAATATTCATATTTTATCTGACACCCCCACTAAAGCATCAATGTTAATAAAATACTACTATTTTTGGTAAAAATTAGCATGTGGCTACAATTTAAAAGTTTTATGGGAAATAGTCAATAAACAAAAACAGTGAATTGTTGACTTGCAATTAATTTTACCATAGTTTCTAATGGGGAAATTTTCTACTTTAAATAAATCTGTAAGTTTGCTGTCAGCAATTAGGTGAGATTTTCTCTTCAGTTGAAGTATCATTAGGTACTTCATAATGATAACATACCGAAAGTTCTGCAAACATTTAAGAATACTTTAAACTGTACAGAAATGTTTTTGTGTTCAAAGAAGGAATTTATTCAACAAATATCTACTGAGCTTTCACTCTGCACAACACTGTTAAAAATATTTGGGAAACAGAAGAGAACAACGTGAATTTTTCTGTCTTCTTGGCTCTTAGATTCTAGAGCATGGTTTTAAGATGATGTATACATTTTAAACTATAGCCAAGTGCAGAATCCTTAGTAATATTGTGTGGCATAATCTAATCTAGTAACATAAAGATTTTCATTTCATCATGACTTGCAATTTATATTTATTTTTCTGTTATTTATTGATGCTATGAGAATCATACATATCCTGCTACCATTTAACCCTTTTAGGATGAATTGTTTTTTACTCAAAAGGAATGATAAATTTCTTTATTATTATGCTTCTGCTAATATGTGGACACTTCTCAAGTCTTTTTGCTATTTTCTTCTGTATTCTGTGCTTCTGCCATCCCACTTCCATGGCAATTGCTAATTGCTAAAACCCCTGCGACCCAATCATACTGTGTTGGGATACACAGTTAGGCACACAAAAATAAACATATTTCATAAATGTATACAAGTAAATACCTGATGAAATAATGACTTATATAGGAATTACCTTCATAAAGGAGTTTATAAACTAGTATAAAAACCACAGCAAAATAAGCATATATTGAATAGGTTCACACAACACTGTGATAAAATTTTAGATTATGGCATAATGGCCATCATAACATCGTACTAATATTTACACACAATAAAAATACTGACATGGCTGTGTTACAGCCATATTCAAGATTAAGTATCCCATCTGTATTTATGCGAATTACATCGAGATATATTGTCCCAGTAGTCTCAAGAGGGTTAAGTCCTTTGCAGTCTCTAAAGTTTAATGCCCAGAAATTGTATAAACTTAAGAAGTCATCGGGGGCTGGGGTTTAGCTCAGTTGGTAGAGTGCTTGCTGCTCTGCACTGTCTGAGGACCTGGGTTTGATCCCCAGCACCGCAAAAATTGGAGAAGGACAAGGCAGCCCACTCCCAAAAGAATCCCAAAACATTGAAAACCCTATAAGAGCTGCTATGAATTGGACCCCGGACCCAACTTAAGGGTACTTAACAACAACAAGAAGTCATTAAGGTGAAAGGTCAAACTGAATTAGAAGGGTACAAGAAACACAATAGTAATTCAGGTTACTAGCTTCAGTTACAACATCTCAACTTTTCAATCGGAATAAATTTACAGGGGTCCATCTAGTCCTCTCCTCACATTTCGGTGGATGTATGCAGGAGCAGAGATTGTTGTCAACTTGTTGGTGAGGAAATGAAAGTATAAATTCCTTGAGCCTCTTTCCACTAATGCATGGATATCAGTTTAGCAACACATTGCACTTCTGATTCTGTACTTGAGAGGTGGCCAATTGCTTTGGGGTAGAAATGAATTAACTCTTTCCTACGACTGCATTACCATAATATCCTGTCAGAAGTGATTTAGTAAACTGTGGAAGACTAAAAACCTAAATACAGATCCAAGAGATAAATTGATTAATGATCCCTGTCTTCATTAGTATGGTCAGATTCATGAGTTGGTTTTATGGTAATGCTCATTTTATAGCTTCTGTTGTCTAGCTCAGGAAATTCAAGGTTGGAAGAGTGTTAAAGGTCATCCAGTCAGATCCTCCTGGGCCCATCTGAGGCTTATTCCCCTACATAATATCCTCACCAGGTAGGCTAGCATTTTTAGGTGCCCTAAAAAGGGGCCTGGCTAAAATAACAAAACAAAACAAAATTCTGTGCCCCCCCCCACACACACACCATATATATATATATATATATATATATATATATATATATATATGCACACACACACACATATACACATGGCCCACAGCCGTAGCCCTGTGGTATCCGATCCCATCAGATCTCGGAAGCTAAGCAGGGTCAGGCCTGGTTAGTACCTGGATAGGAGACTGCCTGGGAACACCAGAAGCTGTAGGCTTGGGAGAAGAACCTGGCAACCCCCTCCCAAAAAATAAATCTGCCATTGAAAACCCTATGAACAGCAGAGAAGCACTGACAATAGTGTTTCCCCAGTTGTACAGAGGGTCACTATGAGTTGGATACCGACTTGACAGCACCTAACCACAACAACATATATATACATACATACATATATATGTATATGTGTGTGTATATTTGTATACATACATACATACATACATACATACATACATATATATATATATATATACATACATATACACATATACATATATATAAATATTGGGAGAAGGGCCGGGCAATCCACTCCCAAGGCAATCCCGAAACAGTCAGCCGTTGAAAACCCTATGAAGGTCGCTATGAGTCGGACACCGACTCAATGGCACCTAACAACAACAACAACAACAACAACAACAACTATATATATATATATATATATATATATATATATATATATATATATATATTCTGTTCCTTTCATTTAGAGCAAGGAAACAGCTCTGGACCCTAAAGCACAGTTGCCCTAAAGCAGCTCTGGGCATATTGGCCCAGGCCTATAGTTCCAGTTACTCAGAAGGCTAAGGGAGGAGGATCCTTTGAGTCCAGGAGTTCAAGGCCAGGTTGGGCAACATAGCAAGATTCTGTTTCTAAAAAATAAAAATAAATAAATAAACAAATAAACAACAACAACAAAACTCTAAAGTACTATAAAAAAATTTTTTTAGAAGAGGGATTCCCTGAATCTTTTTACTTTCGGGAAGAGACTGGTAAAATCCTTCTTTGTTAGTGTAATGGCAGTTTTATATCTTCAAACAAATAACATTCAAATGGTTGTGGTGACAAATGCCTGCAATCCCACCACTTCGGAGGCTGAGGCAGGAGGACCATGAGTTCCAGGCCTGCCTGGGGTACATAGTGATTTCCAGGCCGGCCCAGGCTACACAGTGAGCTCCTGCCTCAAGCAAATAAAAGAAGAAGAAGAAAAATAAATTTAAAAAACCCACCACCACAACAACAAAGCCTTACATTCATTAAGTGGCTATTATGTGCCAAATATTGTGTTAAGTAATCTTCATGTCATTTCTTCATTTAATCAAAAACTTCATCCTTTAATTTTCACAAGACTCTTTAGAAGCTAGTGCTATTATGATCTTGTTAATAGAGATGACTAAGGTAAGAGATAGAGACATTAAGTAATTTGCCAACCACTTTAACATCAGAAGGGACCTTTGGAATCATAGGATCCACCCTCTGATACTTGCGTCAAAGTTAAAGTTGGAAGTCTTAGATCTGTGTTGCTTGTATTACTTTGTGCTACCTTATTCCCAAACTCATATAATGTCTCCAATCTGCAGAATTTAGATAGATACAAAGACAGACAGACACAAATGACTAACTATTCTTCTAATCCCTATTTGACCATAGATAAGATGAAGAAAATGAGAATTAATTTGACCACAGGCACTTCTATACTTCACACTTGATTTAAAATATGAAAAAACACAACTCAGGAGGTGGAGGCAAGAGGATTGCAAGTTTGAAGCCAGAAGCAGCCTACAAAAGTTAGCAAGACTCTGACTCAAAATAAAGAGTAAAAAATTGGTTAGGGGAGCACTTGCAAAGTATGTACAAGGCCCTGGGTTCAACCCTCAAGTACCGTAAATTTTTTTCTTAATTAAAATAAAGTAAAATATTTTAAAAACTGTCTCCATCCAATAGCAATAGAATACACAGTAATCTCAAACACAAATAGAACATTCTCCAGGATACACCATATGCTAAGTGCTAAAGCAAGACTTGATATAAAAGAATTTAAATCATATAGAGTATATTTTCTGTCCACAATAGAATTAAATTATAAGTCAACAAGGAAAGAAAAATTGGGAAACTTATAAACACAGGAAAATTAAACAACATTCTAAAATAACCATGGGTCAAAGAAGAGATCACAAGGAAATTAGAAAATCTTTTGAGATGAAATAAAATATAATGTACCAAATTTTATGAGATGCAGCTAAAGCAGTAATCAGAGGAAAATGTATGTGGTCAATGCCTATATTAAAAAGCAAGAAAGATTTCTATAAACAAACATTCTACTTCAAGAAAAAGAACTTTTTCAAGATCTACCTCTACAATTTCATGAGTTCTAGGAGACTTTATTAAAGTTGCTCCTACATTCTGTATTAATAAGTTCCTGAATGGACACTTCTTTAAAATGTACTCACTTTTAACCCTTCTGTATATACTTTTGCTAATTGTTCCAGAGTAATTTTCTCATTAGTATTCCTGAGCTCAAGCTTTCTCAAGGCCTTTATCTCCCTTATGTATTGCTGCATGATTCCTGAGGAAGTTAATGATTCTCTTTATTCCTGAATTTACACTCAGGAGTTCACCAAAGCTCTTACTAAATCATAGAAATGTCTACCTTGATTCTTGTCCCGCTCAGGGTCCAGACAATACATATCTGGCAGCCTCAAAGTGTTTGACCAAGGTTAAATGAGGGCACTTTTTATTGCAGATGTGAACAGAATTAGAAAACAAGCAAGGAGGGCAAAGTACCATAGACTAACAACATCAGGAAGAATTTACCATCTCTAAACTGGAAGGGAAAGTTAGATGAAGCAGTTGTTTAAATCAAGGAGGAGAACCCTGAAAGAGGGGTTACCCTGGTTCCTGGATTTAGAGGAACTTTTTGTTGTTAGGTGTCATCAAGTTGGGTCTAACTCATAGTGACCCGCATAGGGTTTTCACTGGATGATTATTTCAGGATTGCCTTGGGAATGGATTGCCATATCCTTCTCCCCCTTTTTTGTGGTGCTAGGGATCAAACCCAGGTCCTCAGAGAATGTAGAGTAGTGCTCTACCAACTGAGCTAAACCCCAGCCCCTAGAGGAACTTAGCAACTGCTAAAACTTTGGCAAGAATGGAACACAGGTAAGGATAGACATAATAGGGTATGTATGTACAATATCTTGCCTCTCTCTCCTACTCTCTCTTCCTCTGCCAGTGACCCCACCCAAAGGAAATCAGCGAAGCAGAGAAGAATACTATCTATAGAATCGGCCTCTCAGGAGGATGGATGACAGAGAAGACAGAATTGGGTCTGAGGGGCAGATGGGAGTGAACCAGCACAAGTCTTAACCAACCAGGATCACTATCCTCTAAACACCAAGGTTCTAGGTCCCACTGGGGCCCCAAGAGGCATCTCCTTGATTGCACAAAACCCTCACCCCCTGCCTCTCCTGTATTGCTACTGTTGCTCTCTGCTGCTGTCAATACTTTGTGGCCTTTCAAAAACAGCCATTTTCTGGGTACAGTGGCACATGCTTATAATCCCAGAGACTCAGAGCGTGGAGGCAGGAGGATCACAAATTCAAAGCCAGAGGCAGCCTGCATAACTTAGCAAGATAAAAAGTAAAAAATGCGCTGAGGGTGCAGCCCAGTGGTAGAGCACTTGTAAAGCATGTATGCAGGGGGCCCTGGGTTCAACCCCTAAGTACCAAACAAACAAACAAACAAAACCAAAAAAAACAAACAAACAAACAAAAAAAAAAAACCAGCCATTTGTTTAACACCTTCTAGGTTTCTCCAGGGAGTCTTTGACCTTGGTGAGTTAGAGGAGTGTCCCTCCCTACTAGTATTTACACCCCAGTCCTTAATTTACTAAAATAGTCTCTTCCCCCCTGTTTTTATAGCCTCTTCTCCCTGGGATCGCAGACCAATTCCCCTAGGCTGAGTCAGGGTCCAGTTCTCTTCTCCATCACCGTCTTTCCCCTGAAGAGGAGGCTGGAGAACATGGCTCCCAGCAGCCCACAGAACCTCATCTTCCGGCTTGTAGTTGATCCTGTGTCCCATGCTGGGCCTCAGGGCATTTCGTGCTCTCACCTGCAGGGATGGTTCCTTACTGGCCTTCGACACTTCCTTTACTTGAAACTGGCGCAATAGTAGGAGGCAGTTGTGCAAGAATAGCCTTAGTAGTTTGAAAATCAATTATTGCGTGCTGCTTGTAATGTGGTGTTGACTCCAGGGGCAATCTGCCCCTACGGATAATTTATGCTCATGCTTCCGCCTTCATATTTCTTTTGTCATTATCTTGCAATGGTGCAGCTTAGCTGTTCCCTGGACATTGGTTTGTTTTACACACAGACCTAAAGAGGCTCCCACTTTGCCCCCTAAAGAAGACCTTAACTTTTTCATAGCCTTATTCTAATATAAACACATTTTTTATCTTACTCTCTGAGTATGTTCCAAGTATGTGAGGTTGGTAGGAATCTGACCTACGCAAAATTGAAATCTTGTCAGTTTTGCTTAGACTCTTTTCTTACACTCTGGAATCATCCAGTGATTCTTGAATTCTGGAATTTCATGATGGGTCAAGTTGAAAGGGATACTAGGAGGATATGTTAGTCTAAGAAAGGCTACTGCAGTAGTACCACCAAGGAACTTTCTAGAAATATAAATTCTCAGGCCAAGACCAGATTTACCAGATCAGACACTCTGAGAGTCCTCCAGGAGATCCTGATACGGGTCCAGATATGAGAAGCACTAGTGAGGGACACAAAGGTGAGACAGGAGTGTGCTGTTACCAGGGTTCTCTCCAGTGCCTAAATCGTGGACATCACCATTGAAAGTAGCCTTTGCATCTCATTGCTTTGGTTTTACTGCCCCCCAAAAAACGTGAACTAAGGCTCCTCTGTGTTCATCCAATGGCCTCCCAAGTAGCCCACCATGTCTCAGAAACTAGCTGCACCCAAGGACTGGGGAAACATCCTCCTGGCCACAGGACTTGGTGAGTCCCTTTAGGGCCTCACTGTGCAATGTGCTCAAGTAGCTGTGGGTCAGATGACCAGGCCTTAGTATTTTTAAACATACGTAGTAACAGTTCCTCTTAGTCATCCCTGAGTGCCCCAGAGAACTGGCCACTTGCCACGTCTTCAGCCCAACCTTCAGAGGCAACTGAAAAGGAAGCCAGGAGCCCTGCCCTACAAGAGCTTACAGTATAATGAGCTGCCACACCCATCGATAATGGCCTCCTTTTGGACAGGATATACATGAACCATGTTCCATGGCTGCCCAAAGCTTCCTGCCTCCTATTGTATTTACTGGTCTTCCAGCCCTTATTGACCTCATCAGGCTTCAAAGGATGATGTGTGATTTGTGCTGAGAATCCAGCTCTCCCGGAATGACCTGTCTGTCGTCTCACTCATACGACTAATGGGCAGCTGCTTATTGAATTAGGTTATTACAATTTTTGCTCAGCCTCTTAGTCAACTTAAGCTGGCTCTATGTCATTTTGGTGGAAAGTAAATCACTTGGTGAGATGAATTTTGTAGGCTCAGAGCTTGATGATCTTTCCATTAATATTTATACGACAAGCATTTTATTTAGTTTTCCCCTGAAATAACTCAGCTGACTCTCAGTGTTCGGATGTGCAAAGCACTGAAGAGAATGCCTGCTCCCAGAATGAGTTCCGTGATAATAGGGGAGAGAAAACATGACAGAGAGACAGTCTTCCCACTCAGACTTACCATGGAGGTAAGCAAGATGTATGACCAACCACAGCATTCTCACTACCATGACAGTCTTCTACTGGACTCTGCTATGTTGTTGTTTTTAGGTGCCATCCAGTTGTATTCGACTCATAGTGACCCTCGTAGGGTTTTCAATGGCTGATTATTTCAATGGAAGTGGATTGCCATGCCCTTCTCCCATGGACTCTTGCTATGTTGTTGTTGTTAGGTGCCCTCAAGTCAGTATCCAACTCATAGCGACCCTATATACAACAGGCGAAACACCATTGTAAGTGCTTTTCTGCTGTTCATAGGGTTTTCAATGGCTGATTGTTTTTTAGGAGTGAGTTTCTGGGTCCATCTCCCAACCCTACAGCAACTGGTATTCCCAGGCAGTCTCCCATCCAAGTACTAAGCAGGCCAGACCCTGCTTAGCTTCTGAGATCTGATGGGATCAAATGCCGCAGGGCTATGGCTGCAGGCATGGACTCTGCTATAGCTGGTTCTTTTTCTCTGGGTTCCTAATCTCTATGTATCTCTATTTCTTCTCTCTTTCTTTGGAGTCTCACATGTATGTATGTGTGCATGCATGCATATGTATAAGTATACTGCACCATGTATAACATTTAACAATGATATTTTTAACTCAATTAAAAAATAGTAAAAAATGTATAATTATGTCTAATAATATGGCATTTCTGAGAATTTTCTCTGTAATGAGCCCTGGGAAAACCCCTTTCATGTATTCTGTTTAGTATTATCAAGGACTTAGTAGGTTTTAAAACTATTTTCTGCTTTTTCTACCTTGCAATCCAATTTCTTCTGTCTGGTTTTATTGGAAATGATTTGGTGTTTATGGTTATGCTGCCTTGGGAAAAAGAGAATATGAAACATTAGAAAAGACCTGGAGGTAAAAAAAAAAAAAAAAGAAAAGAAAAGACCTGGAGGTTATCATCATCTAAAAAGAGTGAAGGGGTATGCGTTAGTTATCTGTGGGTCACTATAACAAATACCTGGGATAATCAGCTTATAAAGAGTAAAGGTTTATTTTTGGCTCTTGGTTTCAGAGGCTGCAGGCTATGATCAATTGGCCCCATTGCTTCTGGGCTTGGGCCAACACAGTACATCATGGCAGGGAACACGTAGCCGAGCAAAGCCACTCACTCAGGAAGAGAGAGAGAGGAAGGAGAAACCAGGGTCCCACAGTCCCCTTAAAAGGTACAATCCCAATGACCTACAGACCTCCCACTAGGCCTCACCTCTTAAAGGCTCCCTTATTTCCCAGTAGTGCCATAGGCTAAGGATAAAGTCTTTAACACATGGGCCTTGAGGGACACTCACTCAAACTGCAGCAAGGTATAAATGCACCATCCTATCAAATGGACTTTGCAAAGACTTCCTAATTTTTCAGTGGCAAAATCTAAGCAACGATCTGCTCGCTTTTTCCTCTGTGGGTTCGAGAAAGGCCTTTGCTTGTGAATCCACGGAGCTGGAGGTCATGCACAGGGCTTGCTCACACTTAATTACTCTAGGATCAGAACCAAAACCTCCGTTAATCTCAGTCATCCGAGTGTTGCATTTTTCCAGCCTCCTCCACATCCACCCACTAGTTCTATCTTCAAATTGTTCCTAAGCTGACCCTGCCCACTGGTAGAACAGATGGGCAGATGACCATTTCTTAGGACAGCCAGGACTTGTATGTAAGGCAGGAATGTGATCATAAGAGGCACAGTTGTCCCCATGCCTTTGGTAGACTAGAGCTTGTCATGTTGCTTTGAGAAAAAGCCTAGTTCCTGTACATTTATATTAAAAAGCTTAAGATATGGAGGTCAGGTCTAAATATGGGACAGGAGACCTCTGCCTGCCTGCGGGGTGGATCAGAGCTCCAAACCCATAGGCACCATATATAAGAATCCTGTTCTTTTCTTGGGCAAGGAAGAACAAAGATTGGTCAGCTTAGGGTAATTATT
>VMDO01020421.1:0-37545 GCA_007922755.1 Pedetes capensis | reverse complement strand
GGTGATATTCCAGTTCCTTAAATAAACCCTTTGTGAATAAATAGAACTGAGAAAACTTGCTAACTATAAAAAGAGTAAATTTTGAATTCTATAGTAACTCTTAAAGCAAAATAAAATCCACATGAAACAACAATCAAACAAAAAACATGAAGTTCTAAAATATTAATACAATTAAAGATATTTTTCATAATATTAGAATAAGAAAATCTTTTAGAATTATAATGCAAAATTAAGAAGTCATAAAATAAAGTGCAGATATATTGGACTACAAAATCCTTAGCATCTTTACCTGAAAAGTATTAGTATACAAACTAAATTTGATAACATATAAAATTAGAATATAAGGGCATTCAATAGAAAAATACTTAATTCTTAGTCTATAATGAGAAATTACAAGTCAATGAAAATCTAAAAATTCCTACCAAAAATCAGTGAAGCATATAAAAAGAAAAGTCATATAAATACAAATATAGACATATAAGCATATAAAAGTACTATGCAAAATCCCTGCTATAACAAAATTAACTCAAAACTTAAAATATGAGACCGATTTTCAGCTATCAAAATTCCATAGTATGATAACTGGCTGGTGTCCATAGGCTCACATAAAAAATTCTTTATAAGAACATTTGTTTATACATAGCTGTGGGGCACGCGCCTCCCGTTCCGGCCTGGAGTTTCAGACAGGCTGCGATGCCGTGCACACAGATACTAAACACAATTCACTCGGGACCCTCAGGTGAGGGGCGCAGGCTCCTGCAGCCCTCGGGACCCTGGAGGAGACAGGAGAAAGGAAAAGCCTCAGTCAGGCGCTTTTGCCTTCCAGGGGCAAACACCTGTGTTGGTCGTCTCGGTGGTCAGGAGACAGCTGTTGCTTCCTCGGTGATCAGACGGAGAGCAGGTTCTTTTCCTTGTCGAAGATTGCGATGGGAGAGCATTTTTTCCTCCTCAAAGTTCCGGGGGAGAGCAGCAGGAGAGGTGCTTCCTCATCAGTGGTCTGGGCAGGAACAGGCGAGAAGGCGCAGAAAGGGATGCCAAAAGGACCGTGCCAAAAAAGGATCGAGCTGCAGCAGCGCAGCTCTTTATATAGTTTGCCCACGGAATGGCCTGAGCCAATCAGCTTTCAGTCCAATTGTCCAATCAGGAAGGGTTTTGTACAAACGTGCAACCAAATTACTTTCATTTTCCCTAGATTTCTAACTTACAAACCAGATATTCAAACGCCATTTTTCCAGTTTGGGAGTTTTTGCCAATTTCCTCCCAATTTTTCCCTACACATAGCCAAATACAAGTCACTTGTAACATTTAATAGCCATTGCATTTTTACATTTGTATCCAACAGATGTGACATATTTGAACAAAAAAAAAAAGAAAAGGTTATTTCTCTCAATATTTTTATAACAAAAGATTGAAAGCAGCTTAAATCATTAAGAGATTATTTGTTTAATTTTTGCTGCTTATAAGATTATATATTATATGCATATATATAATATAATTGGGCTGGGATTTGGCTCAGTGGGTAGAGCGCTGCGCTGCAGTCTCTGAGGTCCCAAGTTCAATTCTCAGCACCACAAAAATGGGAGAAGGACCTGGCAATCCACTCCCAAGGCAATCCCGAAAACAGTCAGCCATTGAAAACCCTATGAGGGTCGCTATGAGTCGGATACCGACTCGACGGCACCTAACAACAACAACAACAACAACAATAATATAATTATATTATTATTGCCATTAAAAAAGAAATTGTTGTTTTATTGTTAGGTGCTGTCAAGTTGAATCTGACTCACAGTGATCCAGTACAACAGAATGAAATCCCACCCAAACACTGCCATGCACAGGATCTTTTTGTGTTTGAGCTCAATGTCACAGTCACTGAATTTCTTCTCATTGTGAGTTGTGCCACAAAAACAAAAAGAGGACCCAGGGGCTTTAATCTATTCCTATCATTAGGGTCAACTCCATTTTGAGGAGGTAACTCTTCCATAGTTGTTTCTTAAATGTCTTCCAGCCTGGGGTGGGTAGCTCATTTTCTGCCACTGTTTAACAGTACTTCTTTGCTATTCATAGTGTTTTCAATGGCTAATTGTTTTGGGAGTGGGCTACCAGGTCCTTCTCCCTGGAAAGAAATAGACCTCTGTAAAATAATATCAATGACAAACAATGCATATTGGAATAAATAATGTTGTAAGAAAGTGTATAGAACAAGATATCATTTAAATATTTAAAGATATGTCAATGATACATAGGCTACTGGTAGCTGAATATTTCTAGGAAAAGATCAGAAATATTGAAAGTTAGCATTGAAGGGAGATACATTTCCCATTATTTGTATTATTTGAATTTTTCTATTTGTATTATTTGTATTTTTCATTATGAGCATATAATGCCTACTAATAAAAACAATACAAACAAATATAAGATCTTAATGATGGAAAAGGTATTATAAGGAAACAACTGAGCCGCTTATTCTCTTCATCTTCACGGAGTGTATTCAAACTTTGAAACATGAATGGTATCTATGTATGTATGGGTGAATTTTATGCCCACTAAGTCTACTATCTTTCCTGGAAGTACACCACAAAGCAGCCTGTGCTGAAGGAAGAGAGAAGACAGCAAACTAATGACTATAATCATTTTTCTAAATATGCCACAGATGGAGTATATCTTTTTGCCACTTGTATTCAGGTCTTTTCAAATTATGAGGGGAAATTTTTTATTCAGTTACCAAGTATTTATTGAAATATTGTTCCAGTTACTAGTATTCTACATGCCTGACTTATTGTAGAGAATGAAATAGGCACAAGTCATTTCCTCACACATGGATAAAACTGTAATCAGCCTTCCACAAATGATCACCTATAGCTGATCCAGCAGCATGACTTTCAGCCTTCTAACCTTAGAGGATGTGAGATGTACTTACAAACAATGCACTACAGAATGTGATTATGTAATTTATTGAGCTAAAACTTGATAATAAAAGTGGATTTGTGATCAGTATTCTAAACCTGAGGCATAACTCTAGGGGGTCCCAACAAGTTAGGTCCAACCACTCACTCCAAAGAAAACAAATAGTGAAAAGTTAAGAAAGAACCTGAATCAACATGACCACATTAGGAAGGTGGAGATCAAGCATTTCAGCACATCTTTGGGGTACCAACATGAGCTTTAAGTTTAAATAGAGGAAGGACTGGGTCAGGAAGTGAGAGATACACACAAAATTAAGCATTATAGGTCAAACTAGGATCTAGTCGGTCATTATCTTGGTCTTGCTTCTGCAAAGTAACCCTGGAGAAGTCCTTATGGCTTGAGGGGACAATCTCAATTCTCATGAGACTATTGTTCTGGCTGTGGGGGAGGCAGCTTCAGTTTCTGTCAAGGAGTAATTGCTTTCATTTTAGGGAGTAATCTCATGATGGAGTGATCTGTCTGTGAGGCTGCACTGTTCTCTGAAATCCAAGGTGACTACAGGGTTAGGATAAGGAATGGAAACTTTCACGTGCCTTTTCAGAATTCTGGAACAGGACATTGTAAAAGTTGGCAGTAAAATTTCTTAGTTACTCCTATCTTTATGCCTTCTTACTTAAAGCAGCATGAGATAGGTTAGGTACCATCAGGTTTAGACAGATGCTTTTTGAATGATCAGCATGTCTATATAGTGTTGAGCAGGAATCACACCCAAAGTACAGAGGAAGACAGATAGGAAATGACAGTGGAGATGTCAAGATTTATCTTCCTTTTGATTATCTACTGTGCATCTGTGGGCCTAAGTGAACAATCAGTGCTTCTTGGAAAAATGCAGTGTCTACATACCTGTCATAGATTAGCTGAGAGATGATATTCAGACCTGCATTTTGGTTGACCACATCTGAAGTTTGATCCATAATGTTAATCAACAGAAACCAAACTACTTTTCAACATGAAACCTAACAGCCTTCAAATAATATTTTATTTCTGCACAGAAGTTCACAAGTTGAAAATACATTCCTATATTACTATCATTTGATCCTAACATTCAATCATAGGAGGGAAACAAGAGTAAGCATTTCTTACTCCATTTATAGATTGGAAAATAAGCATTTTTAAGTGTGAATTTTCAAAGGTTAATTGTCCAATAAGTAGCAAATCTTAAACTAGCCCTCACATTTTAAAAATCTTAGTTCAGTTTTCAATAGCACTTTACTTCTTATGAAATACAAAAAGCCTACAATAGTCTGACATAGGGACAATTCATAGGGTCATAAAATTTTACTCACAGTACAAAGGTGATTGATGCCATTAGTCCACGCTGATACACACAAGGGCAATTCTCTACATATGTAATGTTATTAAGAATAGCAAAGATGCAAATCATTTGAATTAACATAACAATAAAAGAGATTAGTCTCCTACATTTTCATATGTTCAGTCTCTCTGGGAAAGGGAAAATCCATAATGTTAACTTCCATCCTTTTTAATGTTTCTGTTTGTTTTTAGGAGAAACATAACTCTAAGAATCTTAATGAATAACGTAATCTTCACTTACAATAATTTTTTAGAAACTATATCAAGTATACTAAATTACTTATGCATTTTTAGCAGAGTATAAACACTGAATTGATAAATATAACCACTGTTCCTACTGAAGTGTTTACAAATGCTTGAGTAGTCATTAAATTTAAAGTCTTCTGAAACTACTCTGAAAAATTCAATGGAATTGTGACTATGATTTATCTTCTAGGTGATTACCATCACAAATTCATTTGAGAATCCAACATAGTAGTTTGCTAACACTATTCAAAACTAGAGAAAGCATCATATTGGAAAAGATGAGAAATCAATGACGTATTTAATGTGACATCAGAGGGAGTCACTTCCAGGCACATCTGAAAATTTACTGTCCAAATCACAAACAACCTTATTGATGGATGAGCAAGTTCAGGTCCAGACTATGCAAAAAGTAGTACATCAAGAGATTTTTTAGTATGGTCATCATGTTTTCTGTCTTGAGAGTTCTCTATATAACTGTATTTTCTGTACATAAAAACATCATTTAGAGACTGTACATGGTATGAATAACTGCCAAGGGATTCTCTGACTAATACACTTTTGAGAATCTACCTCTGTTATATTGTTGCTACATATAACTGTATTTTCTGTACATAAAAACATCATTTAGAGACTGTACGTGTTCTGAATAATTGCCAGGGGATTCTCTGACAAATATACTTTTGAGAATCTACTTCTGTTATATTGTTGCAAAAAGGCATCTGATTGAAGAAAGGAATACAAGTCCAAATACAGCCTGGGCCCAAGGACCAAGTCATGGTCCCTCTATGGTTGGGCCTGGAGCTTGTCCATGCAGAAGGAGTTTTTTCCTTTTTTAGTTGTCAATGAAAGGAATGCCACTTTCTTTTTTGGCAATTTATACAAAAGCAATGGTCTTTTCGCTGATGATCTGGTTGAGATATTAGCACAAGGAGAACCAATAAAATGCTCAGAGATAGTTACTCTTTTAAAAATCCTTAACCAGACTTTTGCAGAAGGAAAACTATTTTATAATTTAAAAAATCCTCCAAATTGTTCTCCCCCGAATAAACATTTTCATCATTCTTGAGGTAGTTCTTGAGGTGAGCAAAGTGGGGGCAGTTCTAAAAACTAAAACTGATCTGAAATAGTTGAAAGTCTAGAAGCCTAGACAAAATATAACTTTATGTCAGTAAATGCTAACTGATCTCTGATTCCAGTGTGCAAACAAGCCTCATTATAGAGAACACACAGAGCTTGTTAACCAGAATCATTATTTAGAAACACTTAATTATACATAAACATGGATTAAAATAGACAAGTACACTCATTCTGCAATGATTTCCTTCACAGGGGGAAGTGAATCAATCAAACAAACTGATGGCAAGTGTGTCAAAAGCCACATTATTTGAATGAATACTGAGTGATACTAAGGAAGTGAGGAAGCATGGAGAATATGCATGAGGAACAGTGCACAGTATGATGGGGGCATGTTCCTCAGAGTCTGGAGAGTCATTGGAATTCTGGCTCTGTCCAGTGTTGTGCTAGTGTGGTCTCTACCTTGAGCAAACAAGGAAGAGCCTAGATGAGACAACAGGTAAGCTCCTGAGCAATCCTAAAGGTCCAGAATTAAGTGGACTAGGATAACCATAACAGAAGTGGCACCTCCAACAACAGAAAGTTAAGCACAGAGATAATCAGCCATCCTCACAAAAAAGAGAATTTGTCTTCTCTGTCCTCACTGTATATAAACATTGGCCACATTTACAAGGTTTAGGAGTAGCAAAGACAGAAAAGAATACAGGTTTGCAAGTCAGAGAGGACTGAACTTAACATGGCCCTTCGATTCACTACTCTTTGATGTAGATCAAGTTATTTAACATTTCTGGGAGTCAATTTTCTCACGGGTAGTAGGAGTTTAATATCCCACCTTGCAGAATTGTGGGATTTATCTGGTCAGTGTTAGCTCTAATAGAACACAAGCTTCTTGAAGTCAGAAGTTAAAGATATTTTGAAGATATTTGAAGCCCTAACACATTGGCCAGTAATTGACACACTACAATTGTTTTTTTAAGTGTTAGGTTTATTGAGTAATCAATTATATAATTAGCAGTAAGTGACCCAAGGGTTCATTGCCATTAGGATTCTTCTAAGGATAACTGATGGACTCTGTTTTTTGGATAGTGAGCCACATCACTGACATCAGCTTCAACATAACATTCACAGCAATGACTAGACTGCAGATTGTAGTGATCACCTTGACAATAAAGAGATGTTTTAATTATGTTTAGGTGTTCTATTTTAGAGTCAAGGAAAGTGTTGCATATTTTAAATCTGTATCTTTTTTTAAAATATAAGGACAAACAATAGCAATTAAGAATATAAAATCTTAGCTATTTTGAAAATCTATTAAATTTTGTTTTAGAAATCTTTCCAAATACAAATATTTATATTCTGTAATACAGAATATGAAGCATAATTCCATTGACAGGCATGCCATGCAAAAGGGTATAAAATAGACATTGTTGTTCATTGCGACCCTATGCACAACAGAAACACTCTCCAACACTGTGCCGTGCCCAGCACTATTATCGGTGCTTTTCTGCTATTCACAGGGTTTTCAATGGCAGATTGTTTTGGATAGTATTCATAAAATTGCTAATTATCTCATTATGCTTGTTGTTGTTTTTGGTAAGTGCCATCCAGTTGAGTACAACTCATAGTGACCCTATGTACAACAGAATGAAACACTTCAGTCACTGTGCCATGCCCAGCACTATATCAGTGCTTCTCAGCTCTTTATAGGGTTTAGTGGCAGATTGTTTCAGGAGAAGATTGCCAGGTCCTTCTCCCTCTTTATGTTTAAATAGCCATAAGTAAAACTGTCCTCTTAGGGATTGTTCTATTCATATGATAATGGACAAATACTTTAAAAATATTTAGTCCTACTAAATTACAAATATAATGTGGACTTAAAAGATTAAGGTTGGTATATAATACCATAAATCCACTAGAATTATTTGTGAAATGTACACATTTTGAAAATATTACTGGGATGATAATTTTGGGAAGGCCTTTTTGTTTATATGTTAATTTAAATGAGTTTGTTTCAGTTCTACTTGTTTCAAGAGAAATATAATTTGGAGGTAGGCATGATGACATACACCTGTAATCAAAGCATTCGGGAGGTTGAGACAGGAAGATAGTGTGTTCAAGGCCAGCCTGAGCTTCCAGTGAGTACAAACCCAACCTGGGCTACACGTGATACTCTAGTTTAAAAAGAAAAGGATGAGAGGAGCTGGAGTACACATAAATTAATTTTATTTGCAAGGGTATTGTCCTAAGTAATTCACCCAACTCCTTCAAACATGGGAGATTTGGAGTAAATATTAGTTGACCAAGCAAGTAATAATTTTCAGCATTTTTTCCTAGTCTTTAAGGAATTTACTTACTAAATTTTAGTCATTTTCAAACTGTGGCAAAAAAATATGGTTTCACACTATTTCTTGTATCCAGTGATAATATTATCTTCTATCCCTGAATGGAAATACCATATATTCTTGAATCCTATCCACACTGTTTCAACAGTTTGTTGTTGTTGTTGTTAGGTGCTGCCTAGTTGTTTCCAGCTCATAGTGACCCTATGTACAATAGAATGAAACATTACCTGACACTGTGCCATGGCTGGCACTATTGTAAGTGCTTCTCTGGTATTAATAGGGTTTTCAATGACTAATTGTTTCAAGGATGGGGGGCGAGGTCCTTCACCCAAGCCAACAGCTTCCAGTATTCCCAGGCAGTCTTCCATCCAAGTATGAACCAGGCACGATCCTGCTTAGCTTCTGAGATCTGACTAGACTGGATGACTAGGTAGTATGGCTACAGGCAGATTTGAGAATATATGGTAGTAATGTTTTATTTTATTTTGAAGTTGATATGATTCCCTAGAATAGGGCAATTATAAGCTCCAAGAACAGTTGGTCTACCAAATTTCTCATGAAATTATCATAAATTTGGATGAGTCTGAAACTATTTCAGTTTTCAATGTCTTACCTCTTATGGTGAGTGAGGCTTCATATCTACATAGAGGTGACACTTCCTAGAGATGATTATATTAAGCAAAAGAATAAAAGGAAGTACTGGTACATACATTTTACCACAGATATTAATTTCCCAATATGTCACTTCCAATAGCTTTTACTTTGTCATGATATACATGTATAATCTTTCCTTTAATCCTAAATACAGTTCTGTGTACTGTTCCCCACTTTATTATCCCATACATTGACAATTTAATCAGCAAATTTACCCTGTAATGTTATTGGCACCAATAACCATGTGAGCAATAGACATATTATGCTACATAATAATAGGACACCTGAGGCTTATTACTAATACAATTTTTTCTTCCATTTCCTAAGGAGCAGTGACAGGCTAGCTTGTATGTGGCTACCATAACCAGTTGGTAAATAGTCAAGAATCAAAGGAATGGTTGGCAGTTTGAATCAAACAGCATGAGAGTATTTACAAAACACGAATCATACTAATTTCATGAAAGCTACTTCCCATCAGCCAGTAACTTTCAAGGCCCCACTTTCAAATGCCATTATTTGAAGATGAGATTTCAATGCATTAATTCTGGAAAGGACACAAGCATCCAGACCAATGCATGGCCCTACTGCATGGATGCACATATGGAGGACATCCCCTGATATGCACCACTTTCAGTTTTAGTCACCTCAGTGGATGGCTTCTTGTAGATTTCAGTGGCATCTCTATTGTCACATTGATGGAGTCCTCAGACTTCCCTGCCTCAACTGTGTCCCTGGGAGGGATGTTTCCAGCAAGATCTTAATCTCAGTTTGGGGAAAGGGGTCCTGCTACCAAATTTGTTTCTTCATTCAGTACTCTCCCTCAGCCCTAAGGCATTCTTTGAAGTCCTCTTTACACTATTCCAGTTAATTCTTTATAACTAGATAATGATTCTTTTATATTAAACTTTACCTATTGATGAATCTGATAATTTCACTATCCTAACTGGATTTCTATGATGAGCAATTAATAAAAAATCTGGACCTTATCAAGAAGAATGTAGTATTAGGATTGGAGGAAGACTCATTAACAACCTGCATTATGCAGATGGCACAACTCTGCTTGCTGATCCTGAAGAAGAATTGAAACATTTACTGATGAATATAAAAGAAAATAGCCTTCAGTATGGACTGCTATTAAACATAAACAAAACAAAAATCCTTAAAACTGGGTCAGTATGCAACTTCACAACATATGCAGAAAAAATTGAGGTTGTCCATATTTTTGCTTTATTTGCTTCTACAATCAACACCCATGGAAGCAGAAGTCAAGAAATCAAAAGACATTGCTTTGGGAAAACCTGTGGCATGAGATTTCTTTAAAGTATTAAAAAGTAAAGATGTCACATTGAAGACAAAGGTGTGCCTCACACATGCCATGGTATTTTCAGTCACATAGTATAATTGTGAGAGCTGGACATTGAATAAAGGAGACAGAAGAAGAATTGATGCTTTTGAATTAGGGTGTTGGAGGTGAATATTGAATATATCATGGACTAGCAAAAGAACCAACAGATCTATCCTATAAGAAGTACAACCAGAGTGCTCCTTGCAAGCAAGGATGGCTAGACTGCATCTTATGTATTTTGGACATGTAGTCAGAAGGGACCAATCCCTGGAGAAGGACATAATATTGGGGAGAATGGCAGGTCAATGAAAAAAGGAAAACCCTCCACTAGATGGAATGACACAGTATCTGCAACAACGGGCTTAAACATAAATAAGATTGTGTGCCTGTTCCAGAATTGGGGAGTATTTTGGTCTACAGTACATAGAGCCATTATGAGTTGGACTCCACTCAGGGCATCTAACAATGACAATAGGATTTTAATTGTTACCTTAGGAGACAATCTGGTGAGTTAAAAATAACTGAGAAAGGGCCAGATATATAGATTAATGGTAGAGTGCTTGCATAGCATATGTAAAACTTTGAGTTTGATCTCCAGCACCAAGAAATATCAAACATATTATTCACAATGCAAACACAAAATTAATGTAGCTGGAACTCTCATACATTACTGTAAATGTAAATGGCACAATAACTCTAAAGAATTTGCATTTTCTTATACAATTTTATATACTTCCACACTATGATGAAACATGAAGTCTTAAATATGTCCACAAAAAAGATTTAAAGATAAGGTTCATAGCAGTCTTATGTATGAATTTTCCTGAGCTGGAGACAACCCATATATCCACCAATAGGGACTTGATGAACACATTGGAGTGTATTCATACAATAGAATGCCTACGAACAATAAATTGGAATGAATTAATAATATTCAACAATATGGTAAATCTTGAAAACACATTGTATAAAAATAACTAAACACAAAAATACAATTTTTATGATTCCATTAAATAAAGAACAAGAATAATAAACAAAAGTAGCAAAATAGTGAAATCAGAAAGTAGTTTCTTCATGGGATTGGAGGTACTTATTTAAAGAGATTTAAGGAGACTTGTGGTAATCAATTATGTTTTATATCTTGAGTGGTATGGTTGTTACATGCCAATTAAAACTCAATAAGCTCAAGAATAAAGAAAGTATATATGTAGATTATATATCATATATTTAGAAAATTATATAGCAAATTAAAATACTATGTCTATATTGAGTCTTTGTTGACTGTAGGATGAATTTCAAGGATGAACAAGGCAGACAAGTATGGTTTTCTCTGTAACTCAGGTCTTTCATTCAGTCTTCTTTTAAATCCATTTCTCCACTTGCTTATGCTTCATAACCTCCAGTGATACTGAACTAGTGCATATAAAATTCCCCAATATGGTATGTGTCTCAAACCTTCACATCATTATACATGCCACTTCCTTCCTCTGGATTATCTTCCATCTCTAACTTCTCTGTAATAAGTTTTACTTATCTTTCATAAGTTCACAACCATACCACTATGGCATATGATCCCACTTGATCTCAGAAGCTAAGCGGGGTTGTGTCTGGTTAGTCCTTGGATGGGAGACCACCTTGGAATACTGGTTGCTGTATGCTAGGGAGAAGGATCTGGTAGTCCATTCCAGAAACAAGCAGCCATTGAAAACCCTATGAAGAGCAGAGAAGCAGTGAAAATAGGGCCAGGCTTGGCATAGTGTTTTGTCCTGTTGTACACAGGGTCACTATGGATTGGGACCAACTGTTCACACCTAACAGCAAATCCCTCAGAAGTCAGTATGTGTTCCATTTTGTCTGAGAAGTCTTTTTTTGACTTGACAGTTCAGTTTAGAGGTTCCTACTATGTGCTGTCAGATAGCTATTTCTTCTTAGCACTTTTTGCTCTTTTGTAGATGTCTGTACAACACCCTAAAATGGGAAATTCTGGTTTAGTTGGTGGGGAAGAAACACCTTCTTTGTTAGATTTATTGCCTTCAAACATCTGATCTATTTCTAGAGAATAATAACTAAATGCTTTTATGGAAATCCCACAGACTCTATTTTCAATTATTTAAATTACTTATAATTAACAAACAAGTAATGATGTTGTTGTTCATGGTGATAATGATATAACAAAAGGCAGGTACTGGGTGATAATGATGTGCCAGAGACTGATATATGCATTTTAATTTGTTGCATACAATAATCTATGTGGTAATGAATATTATCATATCCACTCAGAATATTAAGAAACTGAAACCAAGAACTTCACAAGTACAAATAATGGAACTGGCTAATTTAAACAAAATATTTAAATAACATTGTATATGATGATATTTTTATCCATAGAAAATTAAAGATGGAAATAAGTATATATTGGAATATCACAAATTCTAAATCAATTCATCTGTATCAACTTCCCAAAATTTATTAATGGCCAAGGGATTTTCTATGTTCTACACACATTACAAGGTAAATAAATAATCAGTCTCAGTTTAATTTTAAACAGATCGCTGGATATTCATCTCTTGTTTCACTAGTTAATTAAATGAATTCATGACTATTTCTTTACTAACACATCTGCTATTGTGCATGGCATCAATGAATATAGTCATTGCCACATGGTTATGTTGTGCGAAGTTTGTTTGAAAACATGTTTATAGACAAAAATTATAGATAACATAGGAAAAATTTCACAGAATTTTCTGCCAGCAGCCATCAATGTAGAAATCAAAACAGCTTTCACCACTAACATAAGCCAGTAATATGTTTACTTTTCCTATATTAAAATACTATGCACTATCTCCTGAAGTATTTTTTTTCTTAAATTCACAGGATCATAAACCTGACTCACAATACATATCTGCTTTTAGGTATAAATACCCCACCCCAGGATTACATCTGTCTGTTTCCAAATGTGTGTCTCAGTTATTTTGTTAAACTAATACTTTCATGTAAACTGTCCAAAACCTGTCTTAAGTCAGCTGATATTCTCCACATAGTATCTTAACTGAGTTTATCTTGTATTCCACATATAATTACTAATTCAACTGATATTTATTAAGTTCTTCTAATGACTTCAGGTAAAGACAATAAACATGAACAACAGTTGTCTCACAAAGTACATTAATACTGATGCTATAAAATAAAATAAATACTCTGCTTACTAAATAAACGATTAAGTAGGAAAAAAGGAGTTCAAAGGAGAAATAACTAGTAGACTGAGTAATCAGGTTCATAAAGAGATGGAGAGAGCCTTACACTCTTAACCAAATTCTTCTTTGGAATGGCAGCTAACACAATATGTGTGATCTGAGTATTGGTTTTCCATGATAATTGATATGTTGGCTTGCAAAACATTTATTTTTAAAATACTTATTATCTTTTTTGGGGTTAAGGATTGAAAGTACTAATAGGTGAGTTATCTTCAACAGTCAAATAAAACACAAGAAAAAGCAAGGCACAGTGGATCTTAGCTCTAATCCCAGCAACTTGGGATGCTGAGGCAGGAGGATCACAAGTTTGAAGCCAGAGGCAGCCTGTGTAACTTAGCAAGATTCTGACTTAAAATAAAAAATGAGCTGGAGGAATAGCCCAGTGTTAGTGCACTTGCAAAGTGCAATGCCTTGAATTCAACCCTCAAGTACCACACAGAAAAAAGAAAAAGAAAAAATATTTAGTTGAGGTATGGGGTATGGCGCCTGCAGCTGTAGCCCTGTGGCATCTGATCCCATCAGATCTCGGAAGCTAAGCAGGGGCGGGGCTGGTTAGTACCTGGATGGGAGACCGCCTGGGAATACCAGAAGCTGTAGGCTTGGGAGAAGGACCTGGCAGCCCCCTCCCAAAAATCAATCTGCCATTGAAAACCCTATGAACAGCAGAGAAGCACTGACAATAGTGTTTCCCCTGTTGTACAGAGGGTCGCCATGAGTTGGATACCGACTCGACGGCACCTAACAACAACAACAACAAATGGGGTATGGGGTATGCATGCCTATAATCTCAGCAACTTGGGATATTGAGGCAGAAGGAATGCAAGTTTGAGGCCAGAGGCAGCTGGCACAACCTAGCAAGACCATGTCTTGAAATAAAAAATAAAAAAGAGGCTGAGGGTATAACTCAGTGATAGGACATTTCTCTAGTATGCATGAGGCCCTCAGTTCAGTCTTCTAGTACTGAATATATGTATTTCTTCATCATTATCTGTTCCTTCTTCATGCTGAGTACACTTCATTGAAGCCACTATTTGCTTACTCCAAAATAGTCAGATCTTCCTTTGTTTAGAAAGGTGAATGAAAAAGTGGAAGATTAAGGAATGTTTCTTGCCTTATACTGTTTTTTGTTCATTTGTTTTCTTAAAAGATTCAAGATAGGTCACAAATAAGCATTAACTCAGTTTCTGTGGTGCACACCCAGGAGTCTTATTTCAGTGTTTGTAAAATCCTAGTTCATGATAATCATTGCAATTCCATGTCCTTGATCTAGATTTGTAATTCTGAGTTCATGGCTATGTGTCAGGGAAATATTGATGGCTAAGATAGAGTTATGTTATCATGTGCTTCAGTACTAGATTTTATCATAAGAAGCATGTGTTTCACTAACCTCCTCTGGAGAATAATTGCATCTGACTCACCCTTGGGGATAATATTTGTTTATTGCCTTGAAGGCACAGCAAGAGTCAGAGTCCTTCATTCTTTGCAAGTAAAAGCAAAAGCCCCCTCATTTTTAGAACAGTGATGTTGTTCTATGGAAATGTGTGCTGTCTAAATGCACACTTCTGAGAATGCTTGGATAGACATTGGTGAAAATGCACATAGCTCTGTATAATGAGTACTGTGTCTTATGATAAATTTCCAGCTGTGTTGTTTTTTCTTTTAAATCAGTTAAATATAGCTGTCTTTGTGTATCTGACTTTTCAAGTCTTCAAAGACTATAATTTGGAGTTTCAGATAAGCTTTTAATGTGTTTAATTTAGTTAGTAATCTAAGTTTCTATTGGCCTTTTCAATAACAATGCAATGATGGGGTCATGGAACACAGCTCCATTTAGCCTCCATCTAAGAGGTTTGAAGAAAGTGTGTGAAAATTAATACCTAGGTTAATAACTATGATGTGGCCATACATACAGTTTCTATTAATGCAACTTGACAACTTTTTATTGTTTCTGTGATTATGTGTGACAATCATAGCTCTATATTCAAATCACAAATAGCTATAGATGAGAAATCAAAATCTTAGAATGGTGGATCTGGAATCCCTCATATATTTTTACTGGAAATTTGAAAATGGCACTGCCATTTCATTTCCTTTGACTTAATTCATGCACACATTTAATTTTTATGCAATAGTGGGCAGTTTTACATGCATAAATTTTCATATACATAAAGCCTCCTTTTCAATTATTTTACAGTGGAAGGTAAATATTGAGGCTCGCTAGAAAGATAGGAAAGAGTTAAGGGGATGTAGGACAGGAAAAGAGCCCCCATGTCCTCACTGCCTGGACCTGAGTTGTTTGGACAGTTGACTGGATATTAACTACATGGAAATTATGCACAGAAAATATTCTCCCTTCCTACCAACATCACAGATAAGATTATTAAAGCAGCTATTGTCCCATGTTTGAGATTAAAATTGTGTTAACCCCCTTGAATGACCAATGTATAGCAAAACTCCCTTGATTTGATCTGTTTTGGTCCAGTTTTTGTCTTTGCCCCATTTCTTCCTCATATGTAGCACTGCACAGTACCCTCATAGATCACTTTATAATTTCATTTATAAAAAATATCTTCTTACAGAAAGACAATGAGTAGATCAACACACTTTTTTTCCTTCTTCTCTCAATCTTACTTATAGATGCCTTCCTTTCAACAATGTAATTCCAAAAGCCCCAGAACCACTTACATAGCTTCTGCTAAAGCACTCATGCAGCTTCTGTCCTAACAACACCCATACATACCCTACCCTCTTCGGGTGCATCTTATATTTCTGCATAATCAATAAATCCACCAACTTTGCTTCACTCTGGCTTCTCCTAGAATACTTTTCTGTGGTGTCAAGCCATGATCCAGCTGCACCTGAGCTGAAGCCCCTGAAGAGGCTGTGAGGGAGACTCCTCAGGCTCCGCAGTCCACAACTTTGCATTCCTTCCCTACTGCCAGTGACATTACTATGTAGTATTACTAGAAATTCGTAAGTCCAGATTTATTTTTGGCAGCCCTTTATTTTTGCAAACCTTTGAAAATAAGTTTATTATTTCTCTGTGATCATATAAGTGTACCCTTGTGTTACAAAATCTTATATATAGAAACAAGCTAGCTTTGTGAGGCATTTTATATAATGAAAGGAAGCACAATCATCTGAATCAAGTAAATAGCTTTGAATTTCAGCTGACTTTCCATGAGTGTTACTTATTCTCCATAAGCCTGAAAATACTTCACTTGTAAAGTTTAAAGTTTTAGATAATGTTGTACTTGTGGTTGTTGATGGTAGGTGCTCCAAGTCAGGTCCAACTCATAGTGACCCTACGTACAACAGAAGGAAACAACACCCAACATTGTGCCATGCCTGGCACTGTGTCTGACAGTGCTTCTCTGCTATTCATGGGATTTTCAATGGTTGATTGTTTCCGGAGTGTGCTGCTGCGTCCTTCTCCCTAGCCTACAGCGCCAGTATTCCCCGGTAGTCTTCCATCCAAGGACTAACCAGGTCTGAATCTACTTAGCTTCTAAGTTCTGACAAGATCAGATACCAGGGTGCTGTAGGTAATGTTGTACTTAGATAGTATTAAATGGTTATATCATTTCTATATTATAGTAGCAAAAATGTGCATTTAGATAAATAATATTTTTGACCAGAAATCATGCTCTGTGACTTGTTGGATGCACTATTTGGGCTCTGTGAGCCTTAGTTTCCTTATTTGTAAAATATGGATATACATGCCTATCTTGCAGTGTTTTAGAGATAAGGATAATAAAACAAGTAGCAGCAATAGTGGAACCTATCAGATACTCAGGAAGAGAGAACTATGTTCGGAAGACAGCAATTGTATGCTTTGCTTTAGCAATAATAAACTTGGAACTCAAAGAGTTCAATGCCTCTGATCTATTCTATGTAAAAAATATTTGCACTTCCTGGTGTTGTTAACTCATCATTTCACTATGTTAATTTTATCACTTGCTCTTATTCCAGAATTTCTCTCATCTGGCATAGAATTTGGTTTATAGCAGTTAAATAAATCAGTTTTTTCACTGATTCATTTGACCCAATAAAGATAAGTTAAACTACAAAATGTTTTACTTTGGGAAATGATAATTACATCAGATAACCCTAAGACCATATTCAGGCTCAATGATTGGGTAGAAAGGCTGAAAGAACTCAGAAAAACTGTTATCCGCATGGTTAGGCCATCTTACAGGACAGGAAACAGTAGAATCAGCAAGAGGAAAAGGGGCATGGGGAAAAGACAAGACGCCAAGTGCACATGCTCCCAGCGTGTTCTCTTGTTGGTAGTAGTCAGATATGGACATAACAGGTGAAGGCAAGGATGACTAAAAATTACGTCCTGCTCTAACTCTTGCCCATAAAAAAGAAAACTAGGAACTTGAAAATTATTAACTCATACAAAGGTAGAGTGAAAGTTCTTTGAATTCCACAACAAAACCCTGATGCCAGGAAGCAAATAACCTGCAAACAACAGGCAGGACCATTGTAAACAGCTGTGAATAGCCATGTTCACCTTGATGTTATTTCTTATAATCACTTTCACTTTGATGATTATTTCACATTTTCCACATCAGTCTGAGTATCACCTGCCTTGAGAGGGCCTCTATAAAAGAAGCCAAGATTGGCAACCAAAATGCTGACTCTCCCTTGAGCAGCCCTCTCTACAGCCAGTCGCAGGGCAACGTTCTTGCTCAGTCTCCTTAGCCCTAACCTGGCTTTTTCTTTGCTTTCAATGAAACATGCTTCACTGACTCCAATTGCTGTCCAAGTAGGGGACACAAGGACCTAATTAAAATCCTGTAACGGGGGCACACTTCATTCTCCCAGTAATAATATATGCTAATGTGTGCGAAGTGTTTCTAGCCACAAAAGGTCACCTAAAGTTGGTGCTCAGTGTTCTATTGGTGAGTCTCATAGGCAAGTACTACTTACATTATTCACCTTAGCTACCTGGACTGCTGTCTTCCCTCAACCTTCTATCTGTCAGCCCCTCACCCCTAACCTTCCTAGCCCTCTGCCTTCCCTTACCCCCTGGAGAAAAACAGATGTTCACCATAAATCAAATATTTAGTGCAACTACAGTAAGTTCTAACCTGCAGCCATACCACAGTGGCATCTGATCCCTTTGGATCTTGGAAGTTAAGCAGGGTTGGGCCTGGTTTGTATTTGGATGGGAGACCGCCTGGGAACACCAGGTGCTGTAGGCTTGGGAGAAGGACCCAGCAACCCACTCTCCAAAAACAATCAGCCATTGAAAACTCTATGAACAGCAGAGAAGCACTAACAATACTGTTTTTCCTGCTGTACATAGGGTCACTATGAGTCAGACAATGACTCGACAGCACCTAACAACAACAACAACAATAAGTTCTAAGGCCTCAGTTACAGAAAATCATTCTTCTTTGGTAGACTATTCTAAGAGCTATCAGGTTTCCTCCCAGAATGTACCCAGTCAGTCCAAAAGACAACTTTTTCTCTGAATGTTCAGGCTTTGAATAATCCAGGACTCCTGAGTTAACTCTTTCTTGCCTAAAAATACATTCATAAAATGGGAAATTTTAAATTGTATAAGGAAAACACTGCGATTATTCCCCCTCACCATTTTATAGTCCACTCAACTTCCTTGAATACAGTCAAATATAATCAGGTATATGTACGCATATTCTTTTTTGACACACTAATCCGTACACTACTTGATGGCTTCTTTTAATTAGCAGTGTATCTTTGAAAGCTTTCCTTACTATAAATAAACAATCTCCTTAATTTCTTTGACCAAACTTTCACTTTGTGATTCTACCATAAATTATTTAGTGTATCCTGTCTTTATATATCTTTATAGGTAGTTTCCAATATTTTCTTTAAAAAGAATGATTTCATGATATCTTACACTTATGAAATTTTGAAAAATGTTACAGTTTGAAATTCTTATAAGTAGAATTTCTGAATTAATTTTGATAGATGTTTTCAAAAACTTCTATTAGAGTTTTGCTAATTTATAACCAAAACCAAGTTATGATTATAAATTTCAATATCTCAACAACATTTTCAGGTATAAATTTGCAGCATCATATAACAAACTGAAGCAAACAAATCATACTAAAGACAACTTAATATAGTAGTAAATATATTATTAATATCAAGAAAAGAAAATTAAAGGACCGCAGTTGGACATCTTTTTTGGGATTTTTGTTTTGTTTGGAGTTTATTTTGGGTATTGTTGAACTCTATAATTTTTCCTGTATCAGAAAATAAACGAGAAGTGTTGCAGATGTCTTTATAATTGAGTTTTCATATATTGAGTCCTTACATGTCTGGGATACCAGCAAATAAAGATGGGAATAGCTATGAGAGCAGATGCCAGACTGCAAGAAAGGGAATAAAGGTGCCCTCTGTAACCATCTGCTTCCCAGGCTCTTTTTGAGAAATGAGTATCAATGTCAGCTTTGTCTGAGACAAATGGCTAGATCCAGTGGTCAGTGCTGCCCTAATAGATAATGATCTGCAAATACATGATTTCTAGTAGATAATACTCTTTCACAAATGGCCTGGTCAGCAGCCATTAACACCCTTTAGAAGTGGCCTGGCCAGTAGCCAGTTGTTGTTGTTGTTGTTGTTGTTGTTGTTGTTGTTGTCGTCGTCGTCATTGTTAGGTGCCATCAAGGTGGATCCAACTCATAGAAACCCTCATAAGGTTTTCAATGGCAGATTGTTTCAGAATTATATTGGGAGTGGGTTGCCAGGTCCTTCTCCCATATTTTTTCAGTGCTGGGGATTGAATTCAGGGCCTCTGAGAGTACAGAGCAGCACTGTACAAACTGAGCTAAACCCCAGCCCCATCAGTAACCAGTAGCATCATTTACATATTAAGACAATAAATGCCTCCACATCCAAGATAGTCAGGAGACCTACTTTGAGGTAAGAAGAAAACCTGTTTTACTACCTAAAAAGGCCAGCCTAAGCCAAAAGGTAGAAGAAATATGACCTATCTGAAGATAAGATAAAAAAGAGAAGAATTTCTGTCCTCATAATGAGATATGGACTTATAAGCCCTCAAAACCCTACCCACTCCTGCAGATATTCACAGTTGCCTAGAATCTCACTGGTGAACCTATGATTTCTAACTCAGACCATAAGTTTCTCTCTTTTTCTCTTTCCCTTCACTTAACACCAGCCTCTATTCTAGCCCAATTGCTCTGGCACTCAGGCCACTCTTTCCTCCTCTAATTCTAAATAAACAAAATATCCTCACAGTTCCTGTCTGGGTTTGTTTTTAAATTCTTTTGTCAAGAGACCAAGAACTCGAAGAAAGCATCTGTGTACCCAGGAACAGTTGTATTCAAGTCAGATGACTAGAAGTAATGGAATAAGTTATTATGCACTACAGATTTGATCATTAATCTGATTGCTGGGATTGCTGAGACTGCAGCTTCATGAAGTTATATAGTTTCCTGTAAAGGAGGCTCTTTGCCTACAAAGAGACAATTTTTGTCTAAATGAAGCTGGGAGAAAAATGCTATTTTAAATATAGCAGAATCAAATTTTCAACTAATTTTAGCTAGAGTGTGAAGAAAACATTTCACAAAGACAAACTCACATTGTCTTCATTCTGATGACAATACATGGCCATATTGTGGTCCTATGGTTTTTGTAATGACAATGGATTCTTAGTTTTTCCTGTCATTGTCATTTCTGACACCAGAACAAGACATCCACATTTTAATACCATGTATATATTTTCAGTGATTCTGGCTAAGCTAAATTGCCAGTAGGCTACATTATTGTAATTCTCTCTTTGCAAGTCTCACAGCTTCAAGGTTCTTGTTCATGACAAGTTTCATGAACATATTTCTCCTTGTTGGAGCTTCTTCTAGACTGCCTGGGTAACTTTGGCATATTTTACGAATCTTAAAAGAACTCACTTACAGGCTTTTATACTTTGAGATTTTTCCTTTCTGGTGATTTCTATATAGCGTATCTTTTGTCCCTTAAAGGCACAGCTCTTTGAATTCTAGAGAACTTATTAATAGCAGATATTTTATTTTTAGTATGCACTACAGTCAGTTGGGCTGGGATTTGGCTCAGTTATTAGAGCACTGAGCTGCAGTCTCTAAGGTCCTGAGTTCAATTCTCAGCACCGCAAAAATGGGAGAAGGGCCTGGCAATCCACTCCCAAGGCAATCCCAAAACAGTCAGCCAATGAAAACCCTATGAGGGTCGCTATGAGTCGGATACCGACTCGACAGCACCTAACAACAACAACGACAACAGTCAGTTAGAAGAAATAACAAATTTTAACTTGTCCTGAGCTAGATATTTAATCAAATTAATTATTTTGGTACTCTACCTTTTCATTTAAAAGATGTGGGGGTATTATTGTTGTAAGGTGCAGATACCCATATTACTGGTTTGTTAGAAGCAGTAAGTAACTTGGGATATTCATGCTGTACCTACTAACTTATTTTTTCTCTTACTGTTCACTGACATTTCACCAAATGCTTCTAAGGAAAAGAAATCAAGAGGTGTGGTTTGCTTTTTCTTTTTGCACCACAGAGGAAGGAAACTATTAAGATAATTCATTTAAATGCTAGTTGTTAGAATCATTAAGTAAAGGTCTATATCTCTCCTAAGTGTCAGCTAATGGACTTTATGTTTTCCTTCATAGATTGTCTCATTTGCTTTGAAATATGGTATCCATATTTAAGACACATGTTGGCTATTTTGCCCAAACCACTCCTCTTAGTGGTAAATCTACTCACCCGTTTTCTGTTTTGTCTGTTTTCTTAACTCTTAGAAACCTGCAGAAGTCTGAATGCTAAAGTCCCTTCTCTGAGGAATGATTTTTCCTCACCTCTAAAAATGTGGCAGTAATATCAAACTTTCTTTTTGGAAATATCACAATGAGTTCATGAAAAAGGAAATGAACACATAGTAGGCATTTGTCAAATATTTACTTTCTTATTCCATCAGAATTATTTAAATCAAAACAATTTGAGTAACTGCATGCCAGTGATATCTATGCTATTATTCTAGTCAACACTGAATTTCTACTATTGACCAAGGTAGCATTCCTACTTTCTAGAATGAGAGATTACTTCACATCTAATTAGTTGTAGTCACACATGAAAATTCGTATTTAAGGCATGCTGAAAATTCAGAAAATTGTCTTACATTCAGAAAAAGGGTTCATTGAATAACAAGATTCATTTGTTTTGAAGAAAAATGTTGTCCATTGGTAGCCTTAGGAACTTTGGGGACTTTTTTGAAGAATGAGGTTAATTCTATTCTTTAATGATTTTCTCTTCTAAATTCTTTGGGGCTTAAATAATACTCAGCTTCTCAAAAGATCACAATTGTAAGGTAATAAGGATATACAAAGCTTCTACAAAAAAGTCATTCAGCTAAAAATGTTTAAAGGATGAAAGAATGACAGAGTTTGCAAATTATGATGTAATAACACTCTTTTATCCTGGTACATTTAAGGTAACTTCTCCCTCCAATAATCTGTCATTTCTTAAATCATATGCATTTAGGTAGTAACAATAAACATTAATAATTTAATTAACAGGATCAAAGTGATTTTTAGCTCCCCCAAGAACAGTGCTTATTACAGAGTGCCTATTTGCTGGATTTGAGATGAGGAATGAGAATAATGTGAACCAACAGATGAAACACCTACTGACACTTCATTTGGGTACTCATAATTTAATTACCCTTTCCTAAGGATTCATCATGTCCCAAGAACTGTGTGGAACACATTTTTTAGGACATTTATTTTAAATTTTTCCATACACTTAAGTGATAGGTAAATTTATCTGCTTAAAGAAAAATCAATAAGCACTTTTTCCAGATTTCCCAACAAATAAATTCCAAACAGAGGATTTAACTAAAATTGTTTTTGTTAGGTGCTGTCAAGTCGGTGTCCGACTCATAGCAACCCTATGTACAACAGGCAAAACCCTATTGTCAGTGCTTCCCTGTTATTCATAGGGTTTTCAATGGTGGATTGATTTTGGGGAGTGGGTTGATGGGTCCTTCTCCCAAGCCTACAGTATCTGGTGTTCCCAGGCGGTCTTCCATCCAAGTACTAACCAGGCCCCACCCTATTTAGCTTCTGAGATCTGATGGGATCAGACACCATAGTGCTATGGCTGCAAGCTAACTAAAATTAGTCCTTTTTTGTTAGAGCTTTAATCTTAGAAAACCTTCAATTATAAATACTTTCTATATCTCTTTGTAATCTATGCAAGCTTTCTCCCAGCCTCTTGCAAGTCTAATAATTCAGGCAAAGGACCTAGGAACCATTTTCACAAAATGTAAATCTCAAACAAAATAACACCTCATTTTTTTTGTCCCTGTAGGAGAGTTAAAATCCAACTTAATCTGGGTCAAACATAGGAGACTAATTTAGAGTGGACAATAATTTGCAAACACAGGTAGCCTTATTAATAACAGAGAAAAATATACACAAATGCCTGAATAACCCAATGTGTTCAACATATTCCATTGATCAACCTCTCTTTAACATCCTCCAATATATATTTCTCAAACTTACCTCAGTGCTTAAATATTCTCCTGCTTTTTGTTTCCATGACATTGGATTCAGGCTCTCTTCTTTATTACAATAGCCTTGAATAAAATCTTTCTTGCCTATATAACTTTGGACAAATTTCTGCTTTGATAAAAGGAAAAAAAATTTAGAAAGCTATTTTTAAGAGCCACCACTTTCTCTGGACAGATAATACTGTGGAGCTTTTTTCCCCCCAATCCTATTTATTCTTTAGGGTGCCAATTAAATATTTTTCTCCATGATGCTTTTTCTGAATTAATATCAATAATTACTATGTCCTTAATATGTTGCTATACTCCATTTTTAACGCCCAGATTGTATGAGCTGTGGCTTTCCCAACAAATGAGGTGAACTGTGCTGGTATCATTAATGCTTTACATGAAATAAAAGGAGATGAGGAACTACTTTTGAGACCTTTTATACCATTGTCCAATTTCCTAAACCTAGCTCAATAAGCTACTGAACAGATGAGAAAGGGTTACTAAATTCACAAAAAAGAATTGAAAGAAATGTACTTCATTGTGAGACCTTTGGACAACAAGGACAAACTGACATGCAAACCATTATCAAAGAGAAAGGTATGAATGACCACATGTGAGAATAAGTGGCCATAGAAAAAAGTAGAGTGTTTGTGAAAGTTACTCAGGTGTTTTTCCAAAAATCTAGGAAGGTATTCTTAGGAGAACTTCTAGAATATTGTGAATATTTTTCAATAATTTTTTTTCTTTTTTCTTTTATAAATTTTATGAGACAAGATCTCATAATTATAAACATGCAACACCATGCCTGGCCTTAAGGATAAAATAATATAAGAATGAGAGGCATAGCTGTAATCCTAGAAACTCAAGAGTCTGAGATAGGAAGATTGAGACCTTGAGGCCAGAGGCAGCCTGTGCAAGTTACTGAAAATTTATCTCAAAATAAAAAATATATAAAAGGTGCTGGGGTGCATCTTAGAGGTAGAGTTTGTCTCTATCATGTGTGAGTCCCTGGGCTCAACCAATGAGTGCCATATACACAAGGAAAAATATTATAAATGTTTCTTCCTATTGGATTTTCAATCAGCAATCAGGGTTCAATTCTATATCTAGATGTCTACGTGTGGAAGAGAGAATTTTAACAAGATGGCATATGGTCAGACCAGGAAGAAATAGAGCAGGAAATCCTCCTTAGAGTAATAGGTTTCCAAAAGGAGAACTTGAGGCAGTGAAGGGCAGATAGGGTCACTGCAATCTCATGGGAGAGCTTCAGTTCAATGTTGCTTACTGAAGATGAGATGGAAGAAGATGTGAGGCAGTAAGTGCTTAAGAGAGTAATCTAACATTCTGTCCTCTGTCTGCAGAGCCTGGTGAGGACTCCAGTCATTCACCTCTTGAAATCAAATATTGTCAAAAGTGATTGGCAACAAACTAAAGCAACAATCTTCTCCTCATGATAAAGAGGTTGGTTCACATGAAGAAACAATGATTAAAGCCAAGAATTACTGCAGTAATCCTCACTTTTCCAGTTTCCCTAGCAGTCCCAACATACAGTAAAGTACTAGTAAGTGTAAGGAATGATGGGTAGGAGGAAGAAGAGAGCAAATGATATTACTCATTTTCCTCCACTTCACCAAGTAGATGGAGTGATAGTGTGGTCACAGCTGAGTAAGACTGTGAGATTAAATTGGAACTGCCAGCCAGGAGTAGTGGCTCATGATTGTAATCCCAGTGGCACTTGTGGCCAAGACAGGAAGATAGCCCAGTTTGAGGCCAGGGGCAGCCTGAGTAACTTAGAAAGACTCTGTCTCAAAATAAAAATAAATTAATAAATAGAAAAAATAATGGGCAGTGGGTAAAACTCAGTGGTATGGCATTAGCAAAGTTATTTGTGAGGTCCTGGGCTCAACCCCTAAGCACTGAAATTAACTAATTAATTAGTTAATTAATTAAAATAAATTATGACTGCCATTTTTAAGCAGGCATAGTTAAGCCTCAGTGATAAACAAATTCCTTAAATAATTCAAAGCACTTGAAAGTGGATGTGAGGGCATACACCTGTGATCCTATCTCCTGGGAGGCTGAGGTAGAAGGATTGAGACTTTTGAGACCAGCTTGTGCTATAGAGTAAGACTTTGTATAAAAAGAAATGAAACATTGTAAAATCAGACTGAGATATTTTAAGAGATCCTACTATATAGTGAAATTATCCTTACATATGACAGCTACTTGTGATTCACTTAGGCCTGTTACATTAATTTTAACCCCACCTCTACAATATTCCTTTCTCAGGTGGGTGTTTAACAAGTCCTTTTAGAATTAACTATTTGAAGAGTTGAAGCTCAGAAACTGAGGAAACAACTAGATACTCATTCTCCCTGCTGTAAGACAGTATAATAATTGAAATGAATGCTGATATGGATAACATGTCCATCTACTGATTAACAAAGCTGGAATAATAACTTTCATAGGGCTAAATTCTGGGTGAGCCTCTTGGCCTTTCAACTACTGAGTCTTGGGTAGGAAGAAACAGATAAAAATTACAAAGACTACAATATAGAAACTGTGGAAGAAGGCAAATGGCAGATTTGAAAAAAAGTTAAGAGTCTCTTCCTCAATAAAGGTCCTAGAAAAACAGGAATTCAAAGATAACATTGGCACAGAAACAGAAGCTGACCCATCCAGCCTTTTAGGAAGGATGCATGCTTGGTTAAATAAGTGAATATACAAATATTAATGAAATGAAGATATTTTAAAAGTTTTCTAACAAATTACCTCCATATAGGTCTACTATATTGGAAGGCATTTTTGTTAGTTACTATCCAATCAGGTCTAATTCATAGTGACCCTATATACAACAGAATGAAACACTCCCCCACACTGTGCCACACCAGGCACTATTGTCAGTGCTTCCCTGCTGTTCATAGAGTTTTCAGTTGCAGATTGTTTGGGGATTATTTCAGGAGTGAGTTTTCAGGTCTTTCTCCCATTTTTGCTGTGCTGAGGATCAAACCCAGGGCCTCGGAGAGTACAGAGCAGCACTCTACCAATTGAGCTAAGCCCCAGACACTTAGAAGGTTTTAGAAATACACAAATGTTAAGCACATTGAGACAAAAAGTGCACCTGAATACCTCATTAATTTTTAAAAACATTTTATTGGCTCATCTGGTGAAACAATGAGCCTTGAAGTCACATCCCTTAATTTCAAAGGTAGTAATAAAAAAATTGCCATACTTCTAAGATCTGCTTGAGTTTGTCCTTCATCTATAAGATATATACATAAATGCTCTTTAATTTCCCCAAGGTGCCTGCAGCCATACCACCTTACGGCCTGATTCCATCAGATCTCAGAAGCTAAGCAGGGTCAGGCCTGGTTAGTACTTGGATGGGAGACTGTCTGGGAGCCCTAGGTGCTGTAGGCTTGGGAGAAGGACCTAACAGCCTACTCCCAAAACCATAAGCCATTAAAAACCCCATGAATAGCAGGAAAGCACTGACAATAGAGCTAGGTGTGGCATAGTATCCAGTAGTGTTTAGTCTGTTGTATCTAGGGTCATTCTGAGTTGGATCTGACTCAATTGCATCTAAAAACAACATTTCCCCAAGGTGCTATAAGGAATAACTACTATAAATGACTGTAGTGTACCTATACTAAAATTAAAGTGCTATGCAAATGTGAAATAAAACCATGGGACAAAACACAGAATCTGGGGTGTATTCATTACAAAGAGCAATGCATGAGAGTTGGCACACTTCCTCACATAGAAATCACTTATTCAGTGCGTAGGCAGCTCTTAATGATTTTCAATGTAGGTCCTTCTGGGAACAAGAGATTGATATTACCTCCTTTCAGAAGATAGTTTCCTCTGAGTAAAAGAGATTTCATCTCCTACTCACTACTAATTATGTTCTAGTGGAAGCCAGAATAAAATATTAGATGAGCTGGGCACTATGGGACATGACTGTAATGCCAGTGTATCAGGAGGTTGAGGTGGGAGGATCATGAGTTCAAAGTCAGAGGCAGCATGTACAACTTGAGGTTAAATTTTTTAAAATAATAATAATTATAAAAAGAGGTTAGGAGTGCAGCTCAGTGGTACAGCACTTGCCTGACAGGTGGAAAGCCCAGGATTCAACCCTTAGTACTAGGAAAAATAACAACAAAATCAAAAACTTAGAAGTACAGAACTTCTTGGTTCTATCAAGCAAATTAAACTATCAAATATGTGTTGATTTTCTTTCCCACAAGAAAGAAAGTAGGCTTTTTTTTATGTGTACAAAGAACAAAATAAAATTGCCCATTATTACCATAAAAATCAGTCACATATAAAAATATGAGTGTTTTCAAAAGTCAAGAATGGTCTGTGTTACAATAGCCTCCTAAGAAAGTGCCCTTAATTCCTTTTACAGTTTTTGATTCAGTCTTGGAAAAATGTAAATTCTCTATAATATAGTTTCTATCAACATTACTCTTTCTTAAGGGAATTGATATTCAGATAAAATACAAAGCTCTGTTAGGAATCTCTGTGCGCACATTGACAACAAAATGACCTTTAGATAATCCCATGGTAAATCAACAAGAACTGAGCAAGAGTAACTATCAGCATTATGGAGTACATTCCAAAAGTTTACCTTTATTCCAAGTCATTATTATTTCATCATCCACAACACACTGGTCTTTTCATTGACTCATAGAAAGAGACTGAGAGAAAGAATTGACTTGTCTATCTGAAGAGAAAAACTTGGAAGTAGTGCATCTTAGTACTTAGCACTTAGTCCCTCAAATAATTCTGTATGAGGGGAAGGGTAGCTCTGGGATAGAGCACTTGCCTAGCATGTACAAAGCCCTGGGTTCCATCTCCACTGTGAAAAACATAATTTAAAAGAACTCAAAATGTAAAAACCACAAAAACCAGTCCCCTGATGAAATCCTGTTAGGATTTCAATGACACTTTCAATGACACTTTCAATAACACTGTAGACTTGAACTCAGAATTATTCATTCCCATGTTTACTTTGTCTTTTCTCTGAGTATTCCAAGATTTCCAATGACTTCACAAACCAGCACACCATAATTCTTCCACAGATATCTACTGTGATTTCAGAGACCAAATTGTCTACCTTCCTTCTGAATTTTTCTAAAAGGACAAAAAAGTTTTCTTTAAAGAATCTTTACTAGGAATGGCCAACCTGTTCAAAAATAGCTTCACTAACAGTTTCATGCCTTTTCAAAACTGAACTTAAGCTGTGTCTTCTCCGTTTCTCTTTTAAGGCCTTGAAATAATTGGAAGAATATTTTTATTATACCATCTATCTGGAAAGGAAGGCTGGGATACTATGAGAAGGGCTATTCTTTCTTGTGGTATTTTTGGCTGAGACTCAGGGTGGGATGTTTGATATGTCATGAGAAAGATAGCCCTCATTAGATTTCCAGCCCATTTGCACAGGCACCAGAAGAGCTCAAAGGGGAAAGATCAGCATCTCATCAGTAACCTATAAAATTTCTGACTTTTGACTTTTGGCTCTCACTTTTTCTTATGCCAGCATGTTGTCCTGTTTTGTTAGTGTTCTTTAGTCTTTTCCCCCCTTTCTCTTTTTTTCCTTTGCTGCTTTTTTACACTAAGTTTCTTCATAATCTATCCACATTCCCAGAATAATTTTCCACTTATAATAATTATAATAATCCATGCTTATGAAAAGTGGTTCCCTCAGGAGTTCTCAGAACTTCACAGATGCCATCTTGTTAAACCTGTAACTTCCCTGATAAATAGGCACATAGTATTCTCCAAGCTCTCTGGTTTTTCAGGTGAGGAACTGTGAGGTTCAGAAATCTGTACATGTTTAGCCTCATCAGTATTATGCCTGGCAGTCAGGTGCTGTGGCTCATGCCTGTAATCCCAGCAGCTAGTGAGGTGGAGGCAAGAGGACCGCAAGTTGGAGACCAGAGGCAATCTGTGTAATTTAGCAAGACCCTGTCTCAAAAAAAGTAAAAAACAAAACAAAACAAAACAGGCTGGAGGCAGCAGCTCAGTGGTCCAGCACTTGCAAAGCATGCAAGTTCAGGACCTTGGGTTCAACCCCCAGTACCACAAAAAAAAAATCTATATCTGTATCTATACCTATATCTATATCTATATCTATGTATTATGCCTGGCTCACTATGCAACAGTGTGACATCACAAAGAAACTCAACATTTAAACAATGTGGGCTGGTTAAATGTACTATTGGTCTCCTTGTTATGAATATGTCATTCATTTGGACAGAATTTTATGACACATTGCCTGGTGTTAATTAGAAGCATTGGTTTCTGACCACTTAATTATCATTTTGTTGTTGATGCTGGGCACCATTAAGTTGAGTCCAACTCGTTGCAACCCTCATAGAGATTTCAATGGCTGGCTGTTTTGAGATTGTTTCAGGAGTGGATAGCCACATCCTTCTCCCAGTTTTGGGGTGCTGGGGAATTGAACCCAGGTCCTCAGACAAGTGTGAAGTAGCACGCTACCAACTGGGAGCTAAATCCCAGTCCTCCCAGTCATCATCTATCCAGGCCTAAGTGTGTAATTTTGCCTGGATCAATCTCTTTTCTTTGTTTGCAATGGCTATTAGATATACTAATGTGTGTGAACAACAACAAAAAAATAAGATATCAGCAATTCACACATAAATGTAAATTATTCACCTATAGGATAAAGAGTAAAATAAAAACATCCACGCAGCAGTATGCATTTTAGATGCCTAACCTACTTTTGGTGTTGTTTCTGGGTAACCTTAACTTAGGTATGATCATTGAAAGGGAATTTGCATTTGAGGATATTAAAAAACAATAAAACAGTAATTGGTTAAAAGCCATACACCTCATATTCAAATGTAAAGTTTATAATAAAGAGATATGGAGAATCAGAAGTTAATGTATATAACATTTGTATTTAGTATCTTTCAGTTAATAGCTGTCTTTGCATGCCATTAATGGTCTCCACCCTGTCTTTGGTAAAGGACATTTATTATAGGATATTAGTGTAATGACTAAGGAAAAGAGCAATGGAGTGCCATGCACTAACACTTGAATTCATCTCTATTCCTTACTTGTTGTGTGTTATGAGCAAGCTACTATAAAACTTTTTGAGACTTAATTTCTTCATGGATAAAAAGATGTTTACAAAAAGACATTAAAAATAACATAGGTTAATCATGAAGATTAAACATGTGTAAAATTATTACCAGATTCAATTCTTTGTTCAATAAATCATAGCAATAATAATAAAAATGATTTTTGTTATTTTTTAGTTATTATGCCTTAGACTCTGACTTGAGTTTTTCTTCCCTAGACAGGATCCAAGGCTCTACTACAATACTGTAAGCATCTCTTATTTGTTCCTTTGAATTTAATTGAAATTTCCTATAACTTTATATGATCTTCATGAGTCATAATATTTAGTATTTTTGATGGGGAATATTTACTGATAATCCTTGGAAAACCTCTAGCCAGAGAAAGTCAAGTGAGATGTCCAGATTTTTTCCAATTTACCAGTTCACACATTTTTTAAGACAGGAGTTTTGAAATTTTTGAAAGTCATACAAGGAACAATAAAATTTATAACTGAAAAGAACCTTGGATTTTTCTGTCTGGCAAAATCCTTTCTTTCTTGAGAGGCACATTGGCACAAGCCTGTAATCCCAGATGCTCAAGAGGCTGAGGCAGGAGGATTGAAGCTTTGAGGCCAGAGGCAGCCTATACAAGTTGTCAAGCTTCTGAAAAAAGAATATTAAAAGGGGTATTGGGATGTGGATCAGTGATGGAGCACCTGCCTAGAATCTGTGAGGATCTAGATTTAACCAGTACTGAAAAAAAATATTTTTTGTAACGAGAAAATTAAGTGTCATGGACTTTCCATTATTGTGGATATCACCTGGTCTTGTTAGAAAACACAAACAACATAATTTTTTAACCAAGTATATGTATATGAAGATTATTACTTAATGTCTAAGGCCAATTCTGCTGAGAGTAAAGAATTATTGTAATCTCATAGTTATGAAGTCAAAGATCAAGCTGCCAGTTGACTGGTAAGGGTTGCATGCTCCAGAGGGGAAAAATGCCTGTCCTGTTATAATTTGGATCTGGCATGACCACAAAAGTCTCATGTTCTGAAGGCTTGATTCCTAGATAATGGTGCTATTGGGAGAGATTTAAAACCTTAGAAATTAGTGCCTGGTTGGAGAAAGTTGGTGGCTATAGATTAGATAAGGTTATATTTTATCCCCTGCCCTTTGCTGAGTCTAAGTCTGCTGGCCAGCACCATGAAATGAGCAGCTTTCCTATACCATTTGCTTCCACCATGTTTCTCCCTTTTCAAAGGCTTAAAAGCAAAATAGCCATCTCACCCTGTACTAAACTTCTGAAACTATAAGCAAAAATAAACTTTTCCTCTTTTTAAATAATTTATCTTATGTATTTTGACACAAAAATGAAAAATTGACAACCACAGAAAGTTGGTACTGAGAAATATAAGGTCATTGCTGTGACTGTACTTGACAATGTGGTTCAGAAGCCTTTGGAACTCACTTGTGGGAGAAGTTTGTAGAGGAAGATAGAAAAGGCTTAGAATGTTAGAAGCAGAGCATAACAGAAAATTCTGCTAAGGGCTCAAAAGACCAGAATGTTGAAAGGAATGCAGACAGTAAAGTCTATGCTAATGAGGTTTTAATTGGATGTAGGACTGTACTGAGAATTGGTTTAGAGGCCATTCATGTTCAATTCTGGCAAAGAACTTCTTTACATTTTGTTCCTGCCTTGAGACTTTGTGTGAAATTGAGTTTAAAATGACAAACTAGTTTATCTATAGAGGAAAATTCAAGGCAGCACATCATTCAGGCTGTGGTATAGATATTGGGGGTAGCTTTTAGTCAGATTTATAGTGAGAATAGGGAGCAAAAACCCAAGGAGGATGATTTGAAAAACATGCAGTTTGGCTAGAAAATGAGTGTATTAAAAGTTGTGGACAAGGGCTAGGAATGTACCACAGTGGTAGAGTGCTTACCTACCATATGCAGGACCCCAGGTTTGACCCCAGTACTGAAAAAAAATGTTGTAGACAAGAAAGGTATATTTGTTAAAGAAATTAACACCATTAAAAGTAAAACAAATAACTTACACTGAAAGAACAGGAAAGGCACCTTAAGATGCCTTTAAGGATTACCCAGACACCATCCATCACAGTTTCAAGGATATACAAGTGTAAACTTATTTGAATGAATTTTTTTTGAGAAAAGACCACTGGAGCACTTTGCTCACAAAAGGCCGAGAAGAGAGTTATTTCTCTGGGATTTCTTTGACTATGCTCAATCATCCACACACTCAAAGGCCACTGAAGCTATGGGCCAAGGAGGTCCCACTACTGCTCAAGCTGGCAGGACTTTGCATTATCCACATGGTTCTGGGTTTGCAGGCATGAAGATTTAAGGAGTTGTGGGTTCATCCAGATTTCAAAAGATGGCCTGAGAGGCTAGGCAGTATATGACAAGGGCCAGTGTCTCTATGGGCAATTCCTGTTAGGAAGATGAATGAAGATGTGAGAATGAAGCTGGAGCTGTGATGGAACTCCAGGAAGTTGGAGATACAAGGAACATGGAATATCTGTGAAGGTAATCTGTAGCCACTGATAACAGCCAGAGCAACAGGGTTGCTATGTGAGCTGCAGCCACCAAGGCCATAGGGGTAGGGCTGCTCAGGTCACTTGGAACTTACATCATGCAATTATATGCCCCAGATGCTGGACATGTATTTACATGATTTACTGTTTGTTCTGTGGGTTTCAGTTTTGCTTTTGTATGATATTTCCTTGATGTTCTCTATTCTCTTATTCTTTCCTCTTAAAATGAGAATGGTTATCCTGTGCCATTTTATATTAGAAATATATAACTTTTTTTTTAAACACGACTTCACAGCTAAGAGTTTGTCACGAGTCTCAAAGAAGACTGTGGACTTTGACTTTGGAGCAGTGATAGAATTGTTGAGACTTTGGGGATTCTTGGAGGATCAAATGCACTTTAAATTGTGAAATAAGCATAAGCCTCTGGGGGCCAGGGAAGAACTTTATAGTGTGGATCTGAAATGTTCCACAAAGGCTCATGTGCTGAAAAGTTGGACTCTAGTTGGTGGCTCTGTGAAGAGATGGGGCCTCCTTGGGCATTGTAGCCACTGGGATGTGCCTTTGAAGAGTTTATTTCTGGATGACATGAAATGATCAGATTCTCCTATAAGAGACTTCACCCCATTTAGAAGACAAAGATCCCTCATGATCTAATCACATTTTAAATGTTTCACCTTTTAATATTATCCCATGTGTAACACCTGAATCTAGAAGAGGTATGCAGTCAAACCTTAGTAACAAGGTACAGAAAAACTGAGGTGTGAATAAAAAGAGCAAACGCTCACAGAGGAAGCAACTGCAGGGTACAGCTTCTACCCCTGTAGCAGAAAAGAAGCTGAAATTACTGAAATTTGGAAGTTTCAAGGAAAGATTCTTGAAAGCTGAAATTTAGAGTGCTAAATAAGGATGCCACTTGGTTTTGCTGAAATCTCTCAATTTCGACAGAGATTCCATGGATCTGTCAGGCAGCCTGGTTAGCTTGTGCTGAGAAGATATAATTAGGCTAATTCTGCAAATGTTGGCAATACTTCAAACTGGATTCCACTGCTAATAATTGGAATTTATTGCCACTGCCAAAATTAACACACACTGCTAGTATAATACTTATAGAATAAGAAAGTTAATGGGAAACAAGGGTATTCTTCTTCCCTCTAGCGTTCTGTTCTCCCGTGGAGAGCCCCCTATTGACAGAGAATAGTAGGGAGCCAAATGAAGAAACATAAATGTGATTGGGAGATCCAACAAAATCATCACAGATTACTAAAGGGTAAGTTAGAAGCTGAGATACTTTACTAATAGGAACAAGTAGTTCACGGAATAATCATTTATACCACCAAGCTAGATGGACAGTCCTACTGGTAGATGTTGCAAGTGACAGATGAAAAGTGAATCTCCAACCTCACTTCATCTGTTTCATTTCTTGTGTATGAGAAATCATACAGAATTTCCCATTTCTCTATTACTCTGCCCTTCATGTTTATCGACTTCTCTGTTCCACATAATTTATAACTTAGTGTATACCTTAACTTCCTCTCATTTGGCCTGTTTCCAGAGTCATAGATGATTTTAAAACCAGACTTTAATGTCTTATCCTATGATCATTTTAAAACTCAAGAGGGACACTCCTGGGGTCAGGAACCATAATTTTAATGGGGTATTATCCTAGTTGGAAGAGATTTGAGTTGGGTCCACTCCAGATAGTCTTCTGCTCTCAGAAATTCTACATTCAAGAGTCTTCCTTCAGCTTTGGCAATTCACATCCTTTTTAGTGCTTCTCTCAGCCTGATGTCCCTGTAGTGTCACTCTGTGTCTGTTTCTACTGCTTCTGTGCACTCAGTTCAATTGACCATCACTGCAGATAGTGACCTCTTCTTGCCTCCTAGTAGCGATCATAATATTAAATTATTTGCAACCAGCTATTCATACCTACTACACACTGTTGCTATTATCCAGCACATTTGGATAGGTCACATTACTATAATCTCTTGTCTGTAGTCTAAGACTACTCTAATATATCTTCTTATAGAAAGACAGAGAGGTAGCAGTTGAGCATGTGGTGATAGTGCTATGATTCCTGAGTTTGAGTCCTAGTTATAACCAGTACTTACTATGTGATCTGTGAGTACCCTCTGTGCTTCCTTGATCAATGATGTTCTCACTTCATTGTTTTTGTTTGTTTGTTTCTTGTTGTTTTGTTTTGTTTTTTGTGGGGAAAAAAAGAGTTAAAACTTATCCAGTACAAGTGGTTAATATTTTTGACTTCATCACTTACTATCTGACTGTGTGAAAATTATTTAATTTTCTTGGAGCTTAGTAGCATTATATGCTTAAAATGTTGTTTACAATTGGGATAATCTCTAAATTAGAAGGCTATTAGTGTGCATTTGAGAAATTAATAAGCTTGAGCCAGGATTGAGACCCTGGTATATAAGTGGGTAGCAATTAGCAAATGACTATTTTTTAGGAGTGTGCTCTAAGAAAATGAACATTTTTACTTTAACAATTTCTATAATTTAAAAAGAATCATAGATTTTTATAGATAAATTTACTGAAGTGTTATCCAGCCACAAGCTTTAATTTATCCAGTGTTCAGCAACACAGTGTGAAAGAACATGAATTGTCCTTGTTAACAAACCTGTCAGAAGAACAATAAGTTGCTGAAGAAAGTCAGATGGAAAGAGAGAATAAGTAGCCCATCTAGAGGAAAAGGCCAGATTGAGTAGAAAGATGCAGAATGATAACAGCAAATATGTAAGGGGTGCACTTGGTCACTCCAACTCAGAATCCACATTATGTGTTTTCTTCTTTCCTACTCCTAATTTCTCCTTACTGTAAGAAGTAAAGGATTCCAGTATTGGGAAATCACCCCTGTGTGGTGGGAAGAACTTCTGAAGGATTGAACACAAGAAGACTTTGCTTTTTGGCAAGGAGGAAGCAGGCAGAGGCTCACATAGTAAAAGACAAGAATACTGATAATTGCTTTACAGCAAGACCTCACAAATTTCCTAGTATTTACATTTGAAAATATTTCTGGAAATTCCCAGAATTATCAGGGAAGAAAAATCTTGGAAAAAGATTAAATTTTATAAGAATGTTGTCCTTGGTTATTACTTTCAAAATTACACATTTGCACTAACTAGCGGTAAATCTTGCAATGTAGCAACTATGCATAGTAAAACCTTGGACTTCACCCAGTAGATAGCAAATGATCAATATCTCTCACTCCAAAAAGAGTAATAGTAGACATCAATTTTCATTGAAAGTGGTGAATTTCCTATATGTATTCAGTTACTAACATGGTTTCCTGTTTTTAGAATATCTTTATTCAGCACCCCACAGATATTTACTATAAGTGCAATGTTCTGCTAAAGAGAAGGTCTAGTCAATTCCACCATCCTCTATATTTTCCTGGTTCAAGGTTTGGTCCATGTGCCAATAGCATTAGCATTTCCTTGGATCTCGTTAGAAATACAGATTCTAGGCTTCATACCAGTTATACTGAAACAAACTCTTCATTTTATCATGATTTTGAAGTTATAAACCTCACTATTTCTTGAGAAGCTAGAATATGCTTCTCCAGTCTGTGCAGATATACAGCCTGGTAAATGAGACTTACTTGAGAACAGTCTATACATTTATGAAATACTCCACTCCCTGATATTTTGTAGGTAGAAAGTATTTAATAATATTGCTCAACTTGGATTTAGGATACCTTTGTCACTCAGGTAAAAAGTTCATAACTTGTAGCATCTTTATAAACTAGGTTATTTTTATCTATAAATAGTAAAACTGTAAATCAAATGTTATGAGCAGAAAACAAAAGAAAGGAAAACAAGTACAGAGACAGTTCTCTCTTTCCCTTTTCAATAATAAAATTTTATATGTTTCCCTCCTAGATATAATATCTGCACCATAGTTTTCTAACAAAGAGAAGTCAAAGACTAGTATACTTTTTACAGGTTAATCTTCTTGCTTGGACAAGATTCATTAAATGATATATTTTATTAGTTATAAGGTTATAACTTTAATGGTGAATTATATTTCAAATGAAACTCAATATTCATTTTAATTATAATTTTTTTTTAATTTTGTATTTGCGTTTATTACTTTCATATTAGCTCAGAATTGCATACATTCTTTTACTTA
>VMDO01020420.1:0-37541 GCA_007922755.1 Pedetes capensis | reverse complement strand
AGTGCTGAACCACTGAGCTGCACCCCCAGCTCATTTTTTTTTTTTACTTTTTGAGACAGGGTCTCGCTAAATTATGCAGACTCCCTCTGGTCTCAAACTTGCGATCCTCCTGCCTCCGCCTCCCAAGCCGCTGGGATTACGGACATGCAACACCGCGCCCGGCTATTCTCAAATTTCAATACCACTTCAAAATTGTCTTGTGTTCCTTGAATGGCAACCGCGCTTCCACTGTTGTCTTTGACGGCCCTGCCTGCCACATGGTGGCGCTAGCAGTCATTTGATGAACGCCATCTTTTGAGAAACTTCATACTAAACGTTGCTTCCGTAATTCAACTAAATTCAACTTCAAAAGTTAATACATAGAGAACCTCTCTTAAAATGCATGTACATTTTTTGGCAACCCCAGTATGGGGTGTTTTTCACTTCCAATCTGCTTTTGAACCCAACACAACTGAGAGGGAGCAGCTCCCCCCTCACCCCACTCCAGCCAGGCTCCAGGAAGCCAAGCCTCAGCCCGCGCTGACGCCCAGGTCTCTCTCTGCTGGCCTGGGAGAGGGAGCTAGAGTGGAGGGACAGGCAGAGGAGGCCAGGGCCAGGGAGAAGAGAGACCCAGACCTTCCCAGAGAACCAGAGCGCCTCTGTCCAGAGCCAGAGCTTGTGAACCCTCCGATTACAATGTGCTGTCCACACGACCACAGCTGAGCCAAGAGCAGCGCAAAGGAACTGAAGCTTTTGCCTAGCTAGGGCCAATGGGAGAGCTGGGATTTAGCTCAGTTGGTAGAGTACTGCTCTGCAGTCCCTGAGGTCCCCAGTTTGATTCCTAGTACCACAAAAATGGGAGCACGTGGCAACCCACTCCCTAGGCAATCCTGAAACAATCAGCCATTGAAAACCCTATAAGGGTCGCTATGAGACTCGACAACACCTAACAACAACAACAGGGCCAAAGGACTCCAGCATTTAACCATCTGCATTAAAGTAACCCTCAACCATTGCTGCCCTGGGTTGCTGGGAAAAACAAGCACTGTCCCCTCAAACATGTGGCATTCTAAGTTTACTATGCTGTAATGTGTCACTTTGTCAAATGGCACCAAATCCAAGAATTTTAATGAAATTATTTAAAAGGGTGTTTAATTTTTTTAAGTGGCCTCACAGAAATCTAAAATGTATCGATTAGGCCAAAAAATTGCAATAATCCTCCAAGAAAGAACATCAAAGCCTAAAGGCCACCACACAGCACTAATTAATCTAAGGTGGGTGCGTGATATGCACACTTGGGAACCCAGTTCATTAGACACAAGTCGATTGCTTGTTACACTCAGCAATGTGCAGCTCATTTTACCCTAGAACAAAAAGCAAAGATTTTCAGACCGCTAGTGAGCACAGGAACAAAGGTCACTCAGAAGGTCGGATTTGCAGCGTGGATTTTACCAACCTGGACATACAGTAGAGGGAAGCCACCGGCTCCCAGCCCTGTGCCTACAAGGAGAGAGGAGGGCGCATTCACACAGGGCACAGATTGGAAGAGTGGACTTGCTTCATATTCAGTTCCCTCGCCAAGCAAGGCGTATTGCACCGGAAGCACGTGTCAAAATTCTAGAAAAGACACTGGAACATACCAAGTCCTCCACAAGAGAGGACAGAGTCCTGCCAGAGGAACTGGGACCCAGCAAGCTGCGATCTCAGGGAACTACATGGTGACTCTGAAGACCCGTGAGCACGGAAGGAGTGGCCACCCCAGAGCCAGGCTCCTGGGAAGGAATGTCCCTCCATGCTTCCTGTTTCACAGCCTCTCCACTGCCCTGAGAATCCTGGGAACACCCCCTGGGAAGTCACAGAATGTCCCAGTGTGTGTCCTTGGGAATATTTGCTTCTCAAGTATACACTGTGGGAAATCCACAGGGGTCAGATATAGTGTTTAGCAACTGAAAGAAAAAGATCCACTGAACAGACAAACTGCATGCATCCCCATCATGTTTTTTAACACTCAAAAGACACCAAAGAACATTCTAGAAAAAAAGTTCATAGGGACCACACGATACAATGGGAAGCAGAATCTCCACAGCTTCCTCCTTGAGGCCCACCTGCTAAAGCAAAGCGCTTCTCCTTTGTCCCTTTCCCCTGGACTCCAGCATGGTTCCGGTTATCCTCAAGCTTTGAGACACTGGGGTGCACATTTTTCCCAGACAGATAATAAAACAAGTTATGAACACTTTACACTTACTGCTTGGAGTCGGTGGCATAATGCTCCCCAAGATATCAAGTCGTCTGCTGGAAGCTGTGAATGCTACCTTTGATGGAAAATGGTCTTTGCTGATGTGATGGAGCCAAAGATCTTGAGGTGGGGGATTCTTCTGGGTTGTCCAGATGGGCCCTAGATGTAATCACAGACCCCGTTAAGAAAGGGAGGCTGAGGGAACCATGGCTGCCCACAGGAGAGGGCAATGTAAGGAGAGCATGGAGCCAAGGGTGGAGGGATGCAGCCCCCAGCCAAGGAAAGCTGGCAGCCTGTGGGATCTGGGAAAGGCAAGAAATAGATTCCACCCTGAGCTGAAGCAGACACCTCCATTTCAGTCCCATGACTCTGATTTGGGGCTTCTGGCTTCCAGAACTGTTAGGCAATAGAAGAGTGCTGTTCACAGCCACCAAGTCTGTGGCCATCGGTTGCATTGGTCCCAAGGAAACAAAATCACTATGTAGGGAGAAATTGGGAGGAAATTGGCAAAAACCCCAAAATGGGAAAAACGGCTAAATCTAGGGAAAATGGTGGTAACTTGGTTGGACATTTGTACAAAACCCTTCACAAATCCTGGAACCTGATTGGACAATTGAACTCAAAGCTGATTGGCTCAGGCCATTCTGTGGGTGAACTATATAAGGAGCTGCACTGCAGTAGCTCGATCCTTTCTCTCACCCGGACCATCGGCTAAGCAAAACTTTTCGCTCTTTTTGGCCAGGACCTTCCACTGACAAGGAAAGACTCTGGACCACCGATGAGGAAACAGCTCTCCCCACTCTCTGGCCCAGACCTTCAGTAAGGAAAGGACGCTCTCCTGCCATGACCATCAGCAAGGAAAGAACTGTCTCCTCGTGACCACCGAGACCAGGAACACATGTGTTTGCCCCTGGAAGGTAAAGGCATCCGAGGCTTTTCCTTTCTCCCATCTCTGCCAGCATCCCAAGGGCTGCAGGAGTCCTCGCCCTTTACCTGAGGGTCCCAAGTGAATTGTGTTTAATATCTGTGTGCACGGTGGCACTGCCCATCCAGGAAGCGCATGCCCCACACACTGCTCAGAGAGTTTATATCTAAGGACTCACTGAGTCCTCACGGTGACCCTGCAGTGCAGCCTCCAGCATCATCCCTGCCACCTCAGAGAAACAGAAACTGAGGCACACTTGTCCCCACACACCAGGGAGTCCCAGAGCCAGGACCTCACCCAGGCTGTCTATTCCAGAGCCTCGGAGCCCCAAGGTAGGGACAGGCCCAGGGGTCAGGGCTGGGCTGGTGACTCCATTCTGTTCCTTCCCACGTGCTTTCAAAGGACATCCTGAGCTACAGAAGCAAACTAAACAGGAGCTAAGCTCACCTGTGGGCCAAGCGCCTCCTGGTCCAGCCCAGATATTCAGATGGGTGGCACTGCCAAGCATACAGATACTAAACACAATTCACTCAGGATGCTTGGGTGAGGGGCGCAGACTCCTGCGGCCCTCAGGACTCCAGGGGAATAGGGAGAAAGGAAAAGCCTTGGGCACTTTTGCCTTGCAGGGACAAACATAGCTCTTTATTTCTCTGCCCTTATTAGGGCAGAGAGAAAATCCAAAGCGTACAGCTTTAAGTGCTGTTGTTGTGTTGTTAGGTGCCATCGAGTTGTGTCCTACTCATAGCGACCCTTGTAGGGTTTTCAATGGCAGATTATTTTGGGATTGTCTTGGGAGTGTGTTGCCATGTCCTTCTCCCATTTTTGCAGTGCTGGGAATCGAACTCAGGACCTCAGAGACTGCAGAGCAGTGCTCTACCAACTGAGCTAAATCCAAGCCACTTTAAGTGCTAGAAGCTTTTATACAGCCTCCAGGGCAGATGCTTCCATTGGTGATCTCGGTAGAGAGCGAGTTCTTTCCTTGTTGATGGTCACAGAGGGAGAGCATCCTTTCCTCACTAAAGGTCTGGTGAGAGAGTGGAGAGAGATGTTTCCTCATCAGTTGTCCCGGCTGAAAAAAAAAGGGCCTTTTCTTGTTGGTGGTTGAAGGTCAGGGTGAAAAAGGGTCCAACTGCCGCAGTGCAGCTCCTTATATAGCTCTCCCATGGAATGGCCTGAGCCAATCAGCTTTGAGTCCAATTGTCCAATCAGGTTTGGGGGATTTGTGAAGGGTTTTGTACAAACATCCAACCAAGTTACTTTCATTTTCCCTAGATTTCTAATTAACAAACCAGATCTTCAAAAGCCGTTTTCCCAGCTTGGGGGTTTTTGGCCATTTCCTCCCAATCTCTCCCTACACTTGCCTATGCTGTGTGCCCTCTCCCCTCTGCCCCATCTAACCAAGGCCTCCCGTGGTGACTGTGGATTTATCGGTCATTTTTGTGCAGATGAGGCCCTGGCACGCGGGAGCTCTTGGTGATTGGATACAAGTTACACACCATGGCTTCAGTTTCCCAATCCTCAAGATGTGGCTTCCCCTGCAGACAGATGGAGGGTTTGTCGGTGGGGGCAGCCTCAGGGATGGGCATTACTCAGTTGCACGGCCAGAGGCTTGGCGTGGGCAACACAGCAGACTCTCCCTTCCCCAGGGCTGCACCCAGCCCTCTACAAGGACATCAGAGCCTCGGCCTGGGGAGGGGCCTTGCGGCGCATCCTTCCGTGGCTGCCCCCAGCACAAGGCTGAGGAGGACCATTCTGTCCACCTCTGCAGTCTCCCCAGCAGAGCCCAACAGTTCCTTATATGAAACTTCCTCAGTTCAAGTCATGGGGTTGTTCCAGCCGCCTGGCTGGACCCTGACAGACACAGAGGAAATTTACTTGATGAACTCCCCTGACCCACATCAGAGGCTTCTAGAAGCATCAGCCCCACTGCCCATGAGTGTCTCCGAGTGATGCCAAGAGCAGAGGCAGATGTCAGGGACAGCTGCATGTAGCAGACACCATGGTATCCAGCACGGGGAAAGGCACGTGCTTAGTGATTGAAAACCTAACTTCAAGTCAGCTGAGGCAGGAGAAGGCAAGCCCCGTGCTCATGGGGGACCTTAAGTGACCTCGTGCTCTTGTCTGTGGAAGAGACAAACTTCCGATTGCCCTCCTGAGTGAGAGTGTAGTGAAAGCACAACCTGCCTCTCTTTCTGCCTCAGTGTGAGTGGGGAGTTTGGGAGAGGGCAGGCGAGGTCCTCCTGGGCTCTTCCCCTGCAGCCTCCCTTCCCATCGCCTCCCTGTGACTGTCTGTGAGGGTGGGGCGGCTGTCCAGAGACACCCTCACTTCCTCATCCCTATATAAGGAAAGCCTCTGCAGTGTGGGGGTGGCCCCTGAGCCAAGCTGAGAAGCCCCTCTCCAGCTCCCAGGACTCTGTGCCATCATGCATCCGAATGGGGACACGGCATCCCCGTCAGCAGGTGACTCGGAGAAGAGCCTGGAGATGGGGGTGCTGCCACGGGAAGTCTGGGAGATTGACTTAAGCATGAGCCACGTGGACTCCAGGACATCTGGGGAGCTCGCTGTCCAACAGAGCCCGTGGTGCAGGCATGCTAGCATTTGCCTTCAGGGAGAGTCCAGCTCCGTGGTTTCCCTCATCTGTGGCTCCTGAGCATAGTGCTCAGGACATGGGTTCGCCTGCAACCCTGGCTGTCTGGGAGCTCTTCCACCATTCCCAATTCCATCCAGCAGGCAGGACAATATTACATCTAGATTTATCTATGGTAGTTTGAACTTATTGTTGTTGTTGTTAGGTGCCATTGAGTCATGTCTGACTCATAGCGACCCTAATAGGGTTTTCAATGGCTGACTGTTTCGGGATTGCCTTGGGAGTGGATTGCCACGTCCTTCTCCCGTTTTTATGGTGCTGGGAATCAAACTCGGGACCTCAGAGACTGCAGAGCGGTACTCTACCAACTGAGTTAATCCCAGCCCGATTTGAACTAGTGGATGTCTTTCAAGCTAGATCATGACTCATCTATCCCCTGAACTTGATCCACGGTGGCACGTCCAGACTTCTGACCCGCCACGTGGCAAACCTCTGCCCAGGATATTTCAGAGGCCCTTCTACAAGCTGGGGCAGGGTTGATGGGGGGCCGGATGGTGCTGGGGTGATGCAGAGATCCTAGAGTGCGGATGTAGGAGCTTTCCTAGGGTGGGGGGCAAGTGGGCAGGGGACCTGTCCTGTAGGGCCTGAGAGGGGGTGGCCAGGAGCCAGGCAATGCTGGCCCCAAGGCCATAGCTGGAGCGAAGTCTTCATGAAACAGGGTGCCTGGTGGGACCCTGAGGGGAGGCTTTGAGAAGTGAGACTGCTGTTGGGAACACAGCAGAATGACTGGCCCTTGGCGGGCCTGGCTGGGAGGTGCCATGGGCTACCGTGGTGCAGGTGGGACATGAGCAGTCAGTCACCGGCCCCTGTGGGAACATGCAGATGGCTGCACTGCTCCCTGCTGAGCACTTCTAGGTCAAGGCTGTAAGTGCTGTCCTCGTCTGGAGGGCTGCAGGTGGACAGGGCAGAGGGCCATCTCCAACACATCCCCTGAGCTCCTGCCCACGGGGGCTGAGGAGAGGGAAAGGAACAAGAGGAGGGCGAAAGGCTCGGGTCAAGGATGGACCTCTATCTTCTAAGGTTCCCAAGCTCAGGCTATGTTACGCAGCTGCTGGATGAGCTTCGATGAAGCCTGGGGACAGAGAAGAGATGCATGGGTCAAGGGCAAGCTGGAGGCGCTGCTGGGCCTCCTGAATGGTGTTTGGTCAGGGCGGTCCCAGGGGACACGCCTGACCCCTAATGGAGAGGTGAGGGAGGCCAGGCCCAGAGGCCAGGGCTATGCTGGGCCTGCACACTGGGTCCCTGGCCAGGGCCCAGAGACCTGGAGCAGGCTGAGGGGTGTGGTGAGAACTGAGGTAAGGTAGGTCACTCAGGAAGAAGCCTGGGGTCATTCAAGGGTTAGAAACCTGGCCTTTTGGTGGCAATATCTGCAGGGATTTGCAAGTCCCCAGGAGGCTGCAGAAATGTCAGAGCTGCCCTCTGCACTTTGCTCCTTCCCACGGCAACAGGGTCTCTGCTACCAGGATTCTGCTCACCAGTGGGCCTCTCCCTAGTGAAGGGTTATCTCCTTCCAGTCTCTCAAGCAGAGCCCTTCAGAGACACAGTCCTCTCCCATGCATGCCTGGTGTCTGCACGTGTACCTTGCAGGGCCCCTAAGGAAACCCAGTGGGCTGTTACCAGGGCAACCTGAGGCCTGGCTCATGCAGGGCACACACGACCATGGCAGGGACTCCCGCTGACTGCCCCGGCTGTCACATGCCCTTCAGTGGGATGCTGCACTTTGGGTAGTGCTGGAATGGGCAGGTTCCTTAGGGATGAAGACTCACCAGGCTGGAGGACTCCTGGGCTTGCTGGAACTTGTATCAAAAACCACAAGTGGTGTCCAGAGAGGAAGCAGATGACACGAGGAGGAGAAGGTGCTCCTCCTTCTTATGGAAGCCACCTGTCACTTCCTAGCAGCCACACAGCACCTCACGGTGCAGGAGCTCCCATCTTGGTGCCATCATCTTCTCTAGGCAGCCAAGCTCTCATAAATTCCAGATCGCCCCATTGCTCCTATTTGCCAATGGCCTTTGCTGTCAGCCTCTGCCCTGTGTCTGCCAGTGCCCCCAAGCCTGGGTACCCTTCCTTTCCCATGGCCTGGCCTCACTGCTATGCAATATTCCATTGCCCATGTGGCCCCAGTGGGCTCCCTGGAGCCCCTGACTCCTTGCCAAGTGAGCGCTGAGGTCGGTGAGCCCTACAGGAGCCTCCCCCAGCTTAGATCCTTTCCTGGAAGCTAACCATCCTTGCTTTCCTCCTAGTCAGTCCGCCCTGAAGGACAGCAAAGGTGAAGCCCAAAGAATGTAACTATGTGGAGGCAGAGGTGATTGACAGCCTTCATGCTGCTTCCTGCTCTCAAACACAAAGGTCCCAGTTCTCCATTTCCCTGTGTTCTCTAAGGGTCTAGATGAGAGAAAAGGCATGGAGATTCAGTGTCCACAGTTAATAAACATTCCACTGGAAAGACGTGTCTCCCATGCCAGTCCCTCTGCTTGGGCAGAAAAACGAAGTCAGTCTTCCAAGAGATTTCACACTCCAGTGCATACAAAGGGCTTGCACTTTCCGCCTGTCACTGAGGCAGAGTTCTGAGGTTTTGAGGACAGCCTGGGAGGCTCTGACTCTTCTATCACTGCTCCAGGAGAGCAGGAGCCATGGATTTTTCTGAATATCATCAAAGGTGAAAGGCAATTTGAGCATGGACTTGTTTCATTGTCCAAGGGACCAACAGGTACTGACCTTCCACGTGCTGGGTGTCTCTCTGGGCAAGGGATGCAGCAGTGAGCCAAGCATCCTGAGTGGACCAAATAATGACATGGCGAGATTCCAGGTAGTAGACGGGCAATAAAGAAAACAAATCTGGGCAAGGGAATAGGGTGCGATTATCCATTCTAAGAAAGGCGTATCTGTTCAAACTGATGGCTTAGAAAGGCTGGGAAAGATGAGAATGGGGTTGCCCAGGGCAGCCTGAGCCTCAGGGCCTTTGTATTCCAAGCCATTTTTTCATTGGCTATGTTCATGGCCCAAGAGTCAGTATTTCAAAAAAGAATAATCTCCATCTCTGTTGATTTACATGTTTTCCCCATAGAAAATGATCAGGTTTGTACTGTTAGCAAACTGGATTTGGAGTGGGGAAACGCGGGTCAAAGTCACCAGTTGTTTCGAGAGCACAGCTTTAGAAAGCTACAGGGTCTGAGAAGCTTTCATTCCAATTGGGAAGATTGAAAAGTCGAGTACGCAAATGTCTCATGAGAAATTTTAGCTCAGTGAGTAGGAGTCAATGAAAACTTTTGTTCTCCAGTGATGTGTGGGGTGAACACTTCCCAGTCCAGCCCGGATGTGTTGGACGGGAGGTGCTTCTCCAAGCTGGGGCAGGGTGGATGGGAGGCCGGATGGTGCAGGGGGTGATGCTGAGATCCCGGAGTGCGGATGTAGGAGCTCTCCTAGGGTGGGGCACAAGCATGTGGGGCACATAGATATCTGATCACAAGTCACTTGGGACCCTCGGGTGAGGGGTGTGGAGTCCTGTGGCCCTCGGGAATGCCAAGGGGAGAAAGGAAAAGCCTTGGGAGCTTTTGCCTTGTGGGTACAGAAAGCAGCTCTTTATCCTCTCTCTCTCTCTCTCTCTCTCTCTCTCTCTCCCTCTCTCCCTCTCTCCCTCTCTCCCTCTCTCCCTCTTCCCTGACAAGGACAGAGAGAAACCCAAACAAGTTTTGCGGAGTCCCTTGTTCAGGCACCACCTCTGTGTGGGGCAAGCATGAGAGAGGAAAAAGCCTCTCTCTCCCCCTTGACAAGGGCGGAGAGGAACCCAAATAAGTGTTGTTGTTGTTGTTAGGTGCCGTCGAGTCAGTATCTGACTCATAGCGACCCTCATAGGGTTTTCAATGGCTGAGTGCTTCGGGATTGCCTTGGGAGTGGATTGCCTTGTCCTTCCCCCATTTTTGCAGTGCTGGGAATTGAACTTGGGGGCCTCAGAGCAGCGCAGCACTCTACCCACTGAGCTAAATCCCAGCCCCAAAAGTTGTAACAAATAAGTGTTAGCAGCTCTTTTTGCTGCCTCGGGGGCAGCAGTAGCTCTTCTGCCTCTGGTGCTGGGACCAGAGACCGTCCTCGGCTTCTGCCTCTTGGCGCTGGGTCCAAGAGGCTTTCCTCAGCCTGCTTGTAGTCCATCTTTCCTTGAGAGTGCCGTCTAGTTGTCCTGGTCTTGGTAGTCATGAGGAGAGATGTTTCCGTGTTGTTGGTCAAATCCAGAGAGAGTTCTTTCTTCATGGGTGGTCAGATGGGGAGAGTTCCCAGCAGGAAGCTCCCAGCCAGCGGCATCACCATCAGCAGCTCCATTATCACCAACCACCGCCAGCCTCACAGCTCTCAGCAGCAGCACTAGCCACACTAAGCCCCCAGCATCATCACCACCAGCTCTCCACATGCAGAGCGAGCTTTGTTTATATAGCCCTTGGGTAACTAACTGCCTTAACTGCCTCAAGATAACAATCAGGTGGGGGTGCGAGGGGCTAGGTACAACCAATTTAGGAGTGGCATTCAAATAAGGAATGAAACCAGATGTCACTCCTTGAGTAATCAAAGGGAGATCCTTGATTACCAATCAGGAGGCAAGATGAGGGTTGAATAATTCCCTACACTGATGTTACAGGCGAATAATTTTGTTCATAGAAGAAACAAGAATAATGCAATTCATAATAATCAGGTCTTTGTCCATAAAATGGTGGCATCTGGCTACTAATTTGTAATTTCATAATTTGAGGATGAATTTATTTTTATCTCTTGAACACAGAATGAGACGGCTGATTAAATTGCTGCAAAGCGGAACCATGGAGCTAATGAGCTGCCCCTTTGCAGGTTTCCCACTGGGTCTGTCCCAGGACACTCTGCATAACACAACTGGAGTTTCAACAACACAGATGACAATCTCCTGGAAAATCCCCCAGACACCTTGGCAGAGAGTAAGACTGGATTCTCTTCTCCCATAAATTCTGTGAATCTGATGGGCAGCTTTTCCCCTTGTTCAAGGTATTTCCAAGTGAGATCTGATGCGGGGGACATGAATCAGATTTATCACAGTGGTCTGTTGTGTAGTTGTGGTCTTCAGCTTTAGGAATGCCAGACTCTGTTCAAGAGATGCAATCTTGATTCTGGACGGATCACTGGAACTGTTTCCCATGTAAATCAACTGGATTTGGAAGCAACACTTACAGCAAAGAAAACATTCATATCCACGCTGAATATGGTCTTCACTCAGCTGACAGGCTTCCTCATTTTTCCCATTTGTTTCATTTTTAAATAACATGTAATTTGTTGTTGTTGTTAGGTGCCGTCGAGTCGGTATCCGACTCATAGCGACCCTCTGTACAGCAGGGGAAACACTGTTATCAGTACTTCTCTGCTGTTCATAGGGTTTTCAATGGCAGATTGATTTTTGGGAGGGGGTTGCCAGGTCCTTCTCCTAAGCCTACAGCTTCTGGTGTTCCCAGGTGGTCTCCCATCCAGGTGCTAACCAGGCCCGACCCTGCTTAGCTTCCGAGATCTGATGGAATCGGATGCCACAGGGCTACCACTGCAGGCTAACATGGAATAGTTTTCCTTTAAGTTAAAGTTATTTCACACTGATAGAGCAGTTTCTTCATCCTAGGCACTGTTCTAAGTCGTTTATAAATATGTTCTTACTCCATCCTCATGAGAACACGCTGAGGTAGATTCTATTTTTATAATATGCAAATGTCGTTGTGGTTGTTAGGTGCCATCTAGTCCATATCCAACTCATAGCGACGCTCATAGGGTTTTCAATGGCTGTTTCGGGATTGCCTTGGGAGTGGATTTCCAGGCCCTTCTCCCATTTTTGTGCTGCTGGGAATTGAACTCAGGACCTCAGAGACCGTAGCTCAGTGCTCTATCAACTGAGCTAAATCCAAGCCCTAACATGCAATATACTGATAGGGAAATGAAGGCTCCTGGAAATGAGGAAATATGTCCAGAGTCATATCCTATTCTTCATTTTATTATGCTTACTTAACAAATAATTCACCCTAATATTAATTGAAAAATTAACTTACTATTTCGGTTTTCCTTTGTAGTAGATGTATACTTAAAGCATCTGATTACATTTTACTTTTTAAACAAAATCTAAGTCCTTATTTTTGACAAGGACTTTTGTCCTTTTGAATTAATAAGCACATTCAATCTATTACATTGGATAGGTTTAATAGAGTTTATACATTTCTGTTCACACCTGTGGCTTCTGATGTTTGTTTTTCTGTTGTTACCCTGTTTTTTTCTTCTTAAATAGTCAAAACCTTTTCACTTTTCATTTTCCATGTATTCTGCTTATTTTTACCATCAGTCTTTGGTTCCAACTTTGAAAAAGAATATTAGCCAATTCCTCCAGTTCTCAAAGTTGTGAATACAACAGTATAGAGACATTGTCTCATTTGTAACATATAATTTTCATTGAATTTGACTTTACTTTTCTGCCCTCTTTTCCCTTTCTGATCTTTGGAAATGCTATGGAAAATAAGAAGCATATCATTTTTCTTAAACCCATTTATTTATAAATAACCATGCATGTGTAGTATTTTTTTAACAATTGCCCTAATCATTCTAGAGTTTCAGCAATTACCTAAACTATTTTAATGCTAAACAGTACTTGTTTAGCATTGTATCATCCCAATAATAAACATATAAATAGGAAGATCTTTACAAAGCTTGTGGCTGCAGGGGAAGAAGAATTGAATATAGAGATTAAAAGGGTCCATGATGTTCCAGGCAGAATTAATGACAAAATGCACAGTCAGACATATCCTGAAAAACACAGGGTCAAAGACACGTGACAATTCAATGAGGATCCCCTTTGATGAGCAAAATGGGTTGCCAATAAAATAATAAAGTCAAACTTGCCTCCAGGCTCCTCCTCTGCCACAGTGATTGCCAGGTCCAAACGGTGACACTGTTGAGAGAAAAGGGCAGTGGTTTGGAACTTTGTTCCAGGTGGATTTTTGGTAAAGTTGTTGTTGTTGTTGTTAAGGTGCCGCCAAGTTGGTATCCGACTCATAGCGACCCTATGTACAACAGGTGAAACACTATTGTCAGTGCTTCTCTGCTATTCATAGGGTTTTTAATGGCTGACTGAGTTTTGGGAGTGGGTTGCCGAGTCCTTCTCCCTTGGTAAAGTAGGAAACAGAAATAACTTGTCCAATATGCAATATTGGTCTCCAGAGTCCCTCCCCAGTGCCAGTCTGACTTGAGATCAGCCTTCCTTCCTGTCCTTGGACACTGCCCTCTGGGATGGCCTCCATTTCTTATGCCCAGAGAAGGGACCAGGAAGAAGCGTGACGGGTGAGTTCTCCATGCTGTGTTTACAGTTGAAATAGGAGCATGAAGTCATGAACACATAGGAGGTGAAAGTGGAGGTGAAAATACAGAGAGAATGATTTACTCATCTTACAAATACTTAGTATGCATAAAAACTAAACACACGGCAGCAAAGGGTATAAACATAGCAGAGCAATAACCAGAAAATAATTTTAATGATAGTTACATGATAAAGGAAGCAAAAGAGGAGAAAGGTCAAACAACTGCTGGAAGAGGAGTCCTGGGGAAGAGTCAGATGCCCAACAAAGCACCTGGGTAGTTGGTTTCTAAGGCAGACTACACAGCATCAGAACTCAAGCAGATGCCAGATAAATGCTAGAATGTCACCAATGGGAGGCCAGCTTTGAACAGCAGGGTTTTATTTAGGATGGGGAGAACAGATAGGAAGGAGGATAGGAAGGAGGTATAGGAAGACACACCATCATGTTCAATGGACAATTGAGTTGTAAGATACAATATCAATTTAAGAAATATGTTGGAAGCCAGGCACAGTGGTGCGTGCATGTAATCCCAGCCATTAGGGAGGCAGACGCAGGAGGATCGCAAGTTTGAGACCAGAGGCAGTCTGTGTAATTTAGCAAGACCCTGTCTCAAAAAGTAAAAAAAAAAAAGGGGGCTGAGGGTGCAGCTCAGTGGTCCAGCACTTGGAAAGCATGCAAGTGCTTGCGAGGCCCTGGATTCAACCCCTAGTACTGCAAAAGCACACACACATACACAAACACACATATGTATATATAGGTTGGCAAAAATGAATTTCACGAAGGAGGAAATGCAGACAAAAATGGAAATTGTACTCAAACTAGGAGAAAGTGAACACCTACAAACTGAGATAGGAAAGACCAATGTATTTACATTAAATCGTATTCTCATAACTTGGCAAAGTCACTCCGAATAATGCCAACTAATGGATGTGTTCTTTATAAAAATGTAAGATGGGAGAATAATGAAAAAAATACAATATACAATAAATGACAACAGCCCCTTGAATCTGTTTGTAATAAGCAAGTACTACAACATTGGAAGTAATTCTTCAATGTTTATCTTCCCCCCACAATTATAGGTCCACTGAGTAAGGGACCACGATGGTGGATTCTCAATAGGTAGAAAATTCTTCATAATTAATCATGAACAATGAGTGGCTAATAACAAGAGAGGAGAAGAATTGATGCTTTTTAATTGTGACACTGGAGACAAATATTGAATATACCATGGACTGCCAAAAGGACTAACAGACCTGTCCTAGAAGGAGTGTAACTGGAGTGCTCCTTGGAAGTGTAGGGAAAAATCAGGAGGGAATTGGCAAAAACTCCCAAACTGGGAAAACAGCTTTTGAATATCTGGTTTGTAAATTAGAAATCTAGGGAAAATGAAAGTAACTTGGTTGCACATGTGTACAAAACCCTTCCTGATTGGACAATTGGACTGAAAGCTGATTGGCTCTGGCCATTTCGTGGGCAAGCTATATAAAGAGCTGCCGCAGGCAGCTCAATCCTTTTTCGCCTTGTCGCCCGTTCCTGCCTGGGCCACTGATGAGGGAACGGCTCTCCCGCTGTTCTCCCCCCGGACCTTTGGTGAGGAAAGAATGCTCTCTTGGCGCAATCTTCAACAAGGAAAGAACCTGCTCTCCGTTTGATCACCAACTAAGCAATAGCTGTCTCCTCATGACCACCGAGACCACCAACATGGGTGTTTTCCCCTGGAAGGCAAAAACGCCTGAGGCTTTTCCTTTCTCCCTTCTCTGCTGGGGTCCCGAGGGCTACAGGAGTCTGTGCCCCTCACCTGAGGGTCCTGAGTGAACTGTTTAGTATCTGTGTGCACAGCGGTGCCGCCCATCCGAACCTCCAGGCCGGGCCAGGAGGTGCGAGCCCCACAGGAAGCAAGGATGGCTAGACTTCATCTAACATATTTCAGACATGTAGTCAGGAGGGACCAATCCCTGGAGAAGGACATCATGTTTGGCAGAGTGGTGGGTCAATGAAAAAAAGGAAGACCATCTACTAGATGGATTGACACAGTGGCTGTAACAATGGGTTTAAACATTAAAAAAAAGTCATATGCCTGGCACAGTGTTGGATTGTGTTTCATTCTGTTGTACATAGGGTTGCTACGCATTGGACCAATTCAATGTCACCTAACAACAGTAACAAGAGTAAACAAGTAAAAGGAACTATTCTGAAATAATTGAAAGCCCTTCTGAAAGAAATTCTTTTCTAAGAAATATAAATTGAAAAATTGCTTCAACAAGAATGAAAAAAGCATCATTAGCAATAAAACACTGAAAAATTAGACAAAAACTTACCTCTAAATAATGAATTACACCAAGTATCTTTACAAGTGTGTTTTATCACATCTTGAAGGAACAGATCATTGTCATTTTTTAAAAATACTCCAGAGCATGGAAATTTTCTGGAAACATCTCCTGTTAATTGGATCAAGTATGAGGTTGTTGTGGATGAAAGAACTAAAACCTGCTGAGCACAGAAAATCTGCCAGGTGGGCGAGGAAAGGTACAATGAGTTCACGCTCCAAGGGGAAAACCCAGGGGGCTTCAGTAGGTCGGGTGCAGGGAATGGGGGCTTCCAACCAGGAGCAGGCGGGGAAGCAGAGGCAGGAAAGGACTCCCTGGATCCCTGAGAGAGGGCAGGGGGCACATGGAAGAGGCCACCTGGCCTCAGCTATCCACAGTAGCAAAGTGCAGAGCTCCTGGGAGGATGCTCAGAAGCATTCCTGGGATTTTCACCCCCTGCACTTGCCCCCCGCCTGGCTGCCAAAGCCAGCAGAGCTGGGAGCGTAGGGTTTTGGGTCGGGACAGCGGCTGGTAGTGGGCGCCACCACCAATACCCAAACTCCTGCTGGTGAGCAGACCTCAGGGTCAGCAGAACAGCCTGCACTGCCCTCTGAACAGAACAATTGATCATCTGCCTGCTGTTCCAGACCCCCAGAGGCCACTTACAAACATCCATGGGGGATGTTGGTAGAGCGCTGCTCTGCAGTCTCTGAGGTCCCAAGTTCGATTCCCAGCACCACAAAAAAATGGGAGAAGGACGTAGCAACCCACTGCTGAGGCAGCCCCGAAAAGGTCAGCCATTGAAAACCCTATAAGGGTAGCTATGAGTCAGACACGACTCGACAGCACCTAACAACAACAACAACATAGGAAAATAGGGGCTGGGATTTAGCTCACTTGGTAGAGCACTGCTCTGCAGTCTCTGAGGTCCCGAGTTCAATTCCCAGCACCACAAAAAATGGGAGAAGGATGTGGCAATCCACTCCCAAGGCAATCCCGAAACAATTTGCCATTGAAAACCCTGTGAGTGTCGCTATGAGTCGGACCCCACTCGACAACACCTAACAACAACAACAACGACCTGGAGTACTAGATCTTTTCCACGCCAAGCAACCCAAGGGATGCGAGTCTAGAAGGATTGGGGGGAAAACTGTTTTTGGAAGACCTCAAGCAGCTCCTGGGAGGGGCAGCCGGTGATCGCAAAGAGGATTTTACACGCTTGCCCGCGCACCTGCCTTAAAATAAGAAGATAATGAAGCTTCAGCATTGGGACCCTTCAGTGCACAGACCTTTTGTAAAGCCCAGCACCAATTTTGTATTTTCCCTTGTAAATTTACAATAACAATGCATATTTGGTGCCCCAATTTCAACAATATAAAATGTCTCCAGACCGGCAGCCTCTGCTTCCCAACCTGGTACCATCTGCACACCTTCCTTTTCTCTAGATGTTCTTGTGGGCAGGGGCCAAGGAGTCGGTATCCAACTCATAGTGATCCTGTGTATAACAGGCGAAACACTGTTGTCAGTGCTTCTCTGCTGTTCATAGGGTTTTGTTTGTTTGTTTTGTTTTTTGTTTTTTGCAGTACAAGGGGTTGAACCCAGGGTCTCATGCTTGCATGCTTTGCAAGTGCTGGACCACTGAGCTGCACCCCCAGCCACTCCCCCCTTTTTTTAACTTTTTGAGACAGGGTCTCGTTAGGCAGACTTCCTCTGGTCTTGAACTTGTGATTCTCCTGCCTCCGCCTCCCAAGCCACTGGGATTAGGTTTTCAAGGGCTGATTGTTTTGGGGAGTGGGTTGCTGGGGCCTTCTCCCAATTTCTCTAGATAGCCTCCTAGGATTGAAAGAAAGCAAAGGGCAACATAAAGGTTACCTGATACCTCCCAGCTGGCACTGCACCGGGCAAAGAGACTTCAGGGGAAAACTGTCACAGGGACTTGACAGAAGAGCCTGTAGTTCAGAGTATAATGCCACTCGACTGCAGAGACAGCACTGCCAAGAACTTGCCAGCCTGGAGCTGGGAGGCCCATGCACCCTCTGTCTTTGAGGGGACCAGCTGAGAGGCTGAGCTCCAGAGAGGAGGGAAACAGGTCAACTGACCCCACCTGATACCACTTGACCCCACCTGACCTCACCTGTCTCAGGCCAGTCAGACCAGGTCGGGCTTTAGGACATTTATTCCACTCCAGCACTTGACCTTTCTCCTGCCTCCAAAGGGATGTCTGCAGGCCCAGAAGTAGAGAGAGTTCCCCTGTCATGTGACAAAAGAGCATAGGCATACAGAAGAAACAGAACTTTGCATGTTGTTGTTGTTGTTGTTAGGTGCCGTCGAGTTGGTATCCGACTCACAGCGACCCTCATAGGGTTTTCAATGGCTGAATGCTTCGTGATTGCCTTGGGAGTGGATTGCCAGGCCCTTCTCCCCCTTTGCATGTAAGAAACCTTAAATTCTCAAGCTAGGTGGAAAATAAAGATGGGAACATGTGTCTTGTGGACCGTGTGAAGTTTAAGATTCACCATGAGAATAGACTGCCTGCAGCTGTAGCCCTGTGGCATCCGATCCCATCAGATCTTGGAAGCTAAGCAGGGTCGGGCCTGGTTAGTACTTGGATGGGAGAACTCCTGAGAACACCAGGTGCTACAAGCTTGGGAGATGGACCTGGCAACCCACTCCCAAAAATCAATCTGCCATTGAAAACCCTATGAACAGCAGAGAAGCACTGACAGTAGTGTTTCGCCTGTTGTACGTAGGGTCGCTATGAGTCAGATACCGACTCGACGGCACCTAACAACATGAGAATATAATTTTAGAAATCAGAGGATTCTGCAGGAACCTCTCTTCTAGAGCTGCTGGCAAGATGTAATGCAGGCCTACTGTCTGGAGGAGACCCTTCTTCCAGGTCCTGATTCTGATCGAACTTGAGAAGCTCAGACCAGCAATGTTAATAGGATTACAGCTCCCGGTCTGTGGGCCAAACCAGGAATGTCCTACTGCCTGAGAGGTGAAGCGAAAGCGTCAGCAATGTGCATGCTGACTGTGTCACGGATCCAACCTCAGAATGGGCCTTCCTCTTCACTTTGAGACCTCACTGTTCTTAGATAAAAGCAGAAAGGAAAATTGGGACCAAGGAAGACAGACATTAAGTGCCCGGATTCAAAATAAGGGTTTTTTTTAACCCCTTTCCTTTATTGCTAAGCATAGACCTGGTTTCAGCTGTGCACAAGATGGGTGCACAGGAAGAGCAGGGACAAAACAGGCCTCGTAGTTCACAAACACACCCTCGAGTCCTCTGTGGCCATTGTGTGCGTGTTGGTTTTACTTCCTGGTAATGCTTGCTTGCGAGGCTTCGCCTTGAAGTCTACACAATTTAGAAAAAGCACGGTCAAAGTTTATTCCTTCTGATCTAAAATGCTGTTTCCTAACGAGACACAAAGGGCTGGGATTTAGCTCAGTTGATATTGAAAACCCTATGAGGGTCGCTATGAGTCGGACATGACTCAAGGGCACCTAACAACAACAACAACAACGAGACACAACGCCAGCTGCTTTGATCTTGGAAGAGCCTTGGACACGGAGGAATGAGCAGTCCTTAGGAAGATGCGGAACCCAGATCCTTTGCTGAGCACTTGGTTTTGATTTCTGTTCTTATCTTTGATTCTCTATCAAACTAGTCCTTGATATTCACAATGAGAACAACAAGTACTACTATTACTAATACTTCTGTTTCTTCTTCCTGTGCCCCTCCGTCTCCCACCCTCCTCCACCACCTCCTCCTCCTCCTCCTTTTTCCTATTCTTTCTTTGTCAGTACTTGAGGATTGAACTTAGGGCCACATACATACTTTGCAAGTGGTCTGCCACTGAGTTATACCCCAACGTCTTTGCATTTTTATTTTTTATCTTGATACAGGGTCTAACTTACACAGATTGCCTCTGGCCTTGAACCTGTGATCCTCCTGCCACCACCTTCTGAGTCACTGGGATAGAAGTATGGACACAGCATGAGGATTTCTTTAATGAAAACTTGTTGTCAGAAAGGAGACGTTGTTAAATGGATTGGACTAAACAATGTATCAGGGCTGGGATTTAGCTCAGTTGGCAGAGCGCTGCTCTGCAGCCTCTGAGGTCCAGAGTTCGATTCCCAGCACCGCAAAAATGGAAGAAGGATGTGGCAACTCACTCCCAAGGCAATCCTGAAACAGTCAGTCATTAAAAACCCTGTGAGGGTCGCTATGAGTCGGACTTAACTTGATGGCACCTAACAACAACAACAATAAACAATGTATCAACAAATTTTTTCTCTAAGGGGCCAGAAGGTAAGTAGTTTAGGTCTTGCAGGCCATACAATGTTAGTTGCAGCAATTCACCTGCCATTGTGAAAGTAGTCAAGACAATCTGTAAATAAATGGCCCATGTTCCAATAAAACTTTATTTACAAAAACAGGCAGCAGGACACATTCACTCTGGACTATAGTGTTCTAACTTGGCTCTATATAAACAATACCAAAATCATTTTCCCAAATCTTGATTTCAAAGTTTGTGGTGGTTGTTAGGTGCCATAGAGTAGGTGTCCAACTCACAGCAACCCTATGTACAATAGGCAAAACACTATTGTCAGTGCTTCTCTGCTATTCATAGGGTTTTCACTGGCAGATTGGTTTTTGGGAGTGGGTTGCTGGGTCCTTCTCCCAAGCCTGGTGTTCCTAGGCAGTCTCTCATCCAAGTCCTAATCAGGCCTGACCCTGCTTAGTTTCTGAGATCTGAGGGGATCGGACACCATAAGCCTACGGCTGAAGGCTTTTCAAAGTTTAGAGTGCTAAATTCTCAGAAGGCTGCATATTGAAGGACTTTCAGGCTGCATTTGGATCATTTCAGTATTTGTCCTCAGAGATATTTGTGTGGGACAATTTTAAATTGAGATCTTCACGTCCAAATTCAGATTTCTGCCCTCTTTTTAAAAATCAGGCAGAGCTGGGACCCCCACTACTATCAGGCCATACTCCATCCACCAGCCACTCAGCACCAGCAGTCCCTCTCAGGGAGGACCCGTATGTTCCCCACTTCCTTGTCCGTCTTGCAAATGAGGAGCAACTGTGTGTTACCTACCAGTGTTCTGTGACCTTCCACTTATTTTCGTTCCCAACCAGGTCCAACAGGCTGTGTCTGCTGTTCCTCTCTGCTATGCCTTTGTTGTTGTTGTTGTTGTTGTTAGGTGCCGTCGAGTCGGTATGCAACTCATAGCGACCCTCTGTACAACAGGGGAACACTATTGTCAGTGCTTCTCTGCTGTGCACAGGGTTTTCAATGGCAGATTGACTTTTGGAAGGGAGTTGCCGGGTCCTTCTCCCAAGCCTACAGCACCTGGTGTTCCCAGGCAGTCTCCCATCCAGGTACTAACCATGCCCAGCCCTGCTTAGCTTCTGAGATCTGACGGGATCAGATGCCACTGATCCCGGGCTATGGCTGCAGGCGTGCTATGCCTAACATCCTCTTATAGGATGAGGACTGGGTTCCTGCACAGGCAAAGGAAATGGAAAGCTCCTATCATTCTAAAGAACATTGCTCCTTTCTTCACAATGGAAACAGATTCATTAAGCACACTGTTGGTTTTACTGCTTAAAAAAAGATAGGCTCCTAAGCGTGAACCCTTTCCTGTTAGCCATTCTTCTTCCATCGCATCCGCTTGAACTTAACAAAAGCAAGCTCCGGACATCTCTGCGAGATAGCTCCGCTTGGAAAGTGCGACTGTCTTTCATGTCACACCCAACACAATTGGAGGTAATTAGAAACCTCATGAACCAAACATGCCTGTGCTGAGGAGAGAGGGGAATTCTGTCTCCTCCTGCGTGGCATTTTGGAGACCTGCTGCCAGGGTCCAACTCCAGCCTCACCCTTCCAGATGATATGAGTGCAGCAAGGTGGGACCTGTGGCGGACACCTCAGGGCATGGAGGGAGAGGAAGGCGGCAGGTGCTTTAAGGCCACTTCGAATTTAGCCCTTCGTGTAGAACTGCGAGCATTTGGAAGAGCTTTTTCAAATGCATGTGTGGGCCTCATTCTTATCTTCCCATATATGAAAATTGTCACAACGAAAAGCATGTCAAAATGAATCACATTATGATGTACATTAAAAATTTCTAATAAAAAAAAAGGTGTGTGCTCTTACCTAGTAACCTAATTTCCAGATATGTATTCTAAGGAAATAAATTAGATTCACAAAATAAAAAAATAGATAAATAAATAAATGCATGTGTGGGGAGGGTGAGTTATGGAGCAGGGCCCCCGACACAGCCAGGCGGCTCTGCTGTCTTGTCCTAGCGCCTGACGTGCAGGCCTGGGGAGCTGTCTTAGGGCTTCCTAAGGCTGGCCAGTCTGCACCCCTCTCACCAATGTGTAAAGCAGGCAAGGCCTGGCCATGCTGAAGGTGAGAGCCCGGAACCACAGGAGCGGGAAGCCTGGCCCCAGGACATAGAGAAGGTAGTGATCTGGGAGTCAGGGGGCAGTGCTCAACACCCGTGTGCAAACACCCGCACGCTGGCGCCCTCACCCCGCTGTAGACGCTCGCGCTCCTGCACAGGTTCCTGGGCGCTGAGGTTCCCACGCGGTGCTCACAATCAAAAGCGCACTCAGGCCACGGAAGAATGCAGAACACGGGCCACGGGGTGGCCGCTAGCTGAAGTCAGCAGTGAGGCCCAGACCCCCAGCTGCCCCAGGAGCCCGCAGACCGACCCAGCACTGAAGCTAGGCCAGTACAGGCTTACAGTGAACCCGACATCAAGCGGTGCCGTCACAGAATGTCATGTAGGGGAAGGTGGCGCTGGAGATGTCTCCAGGGTCTCACCTCCCATCGTTCACAAGCACGGCTGTTAGTTCCCGCGCTGATCCCCACGTCCCCCAGTGACCCTCACCAAGGCGGGAAAGTGACCTCTAGGGGAGACCTGGGAGGGGACTGGGCAAGGAGCTGCTGGCACTTGGAGCAGGACTGCGGAGCGCGGCAGGTGCCCCGCGCCCTGCGGCAGGGGGCGCAGCGCTGGCCCTCGGGGCGGGCGGTCAGCGGAGCGGCGGGGGCGGCGGGAGGCTGCGCCCGACCTCAGGGACCCTGGGCGCAGGGAGGGAGGCCAGACCCGCTGCTGGCCGCGCCCGGTCCCCAGCCACCTCTCCACCGCCCACTCCCGGGCGGGCGGACTCGGGCGGACTCGGGCCGGGGCGGCGCGGGCGCGGAGTCTCAGCCTCCCCGGGCCTCGCTTCCCACCTGCTCCACTCCGCGGCGCTCCTCCCCCCCCCGCCTCCCTCCGCGGCCTCCGCGTCGCCGTGCCCCTGGCCCGCGCCTCCTCCCCCGCCCTTCCCGGCGGCGCCCCGGCCCCGGCGGTGCTGCGCCGCCGCCGCCACCACCCCGCCCCCGCGCCCCCGCGTCGCAGTGATAAGCGGCGGGGCCGCCGGCGCCGCAGCCCCACCGCGGCCTCCGCGCTCGCTCCGTGCGCGCCGGGCCTCCCCGCGCCCCGGATCGTGTCCCGCGCAGGGGCGCAGCGGGGCGCGGCCCGCGTCCCCGCCATGGCCGCCCCGGGTCGCGCAGCGCTCTGGCTGCTGCTTCTCACGCAGGCGGGGGTGCAGGTGAGTCCCGCGCGCCGCGTGCTGTGCGGGGCGGTGCGGGGCGCTCCTTCCGGGGTTCCCCCAGTCACGCCAAGGTGTCGCCTGTGTTCTCCGCAGGCACCTGCGAGCGCCCTGGGACCCGCAGCCTCAGCGTCTCGGAGCCCCGGCGTCCCGCAGCCTCCGCCTCCCGCGGAACAGCCGCCCTGGGTGGAAAAAGGCGGTAAGTCCTCCTAGGGGACTCGATCCCAGCATTTTAGCGGCTCCTTAACCCCCTACTGCTGGCTTATCAGGGGCTGAGAGGTGCCTCTGTCTGCGGAACTGCGTTTTCAAGATGCTTTCTTGCTTTTTCCTTACAACATGAGTGGACTTCCAGTGACATGGGTACAGTTGTTGTTGTTAGGTGCCATGGAGTCGGCATCTGACTCATAGCGACCCTCATAGGGTTTTCAGTGGCTGTTTTGGGGTTGCCTTGGGAGTGGATTGCTAGGTCCTTCTCCCATTTTTGCGGTGCTGGGAATTGAACTCGGGACCTCAGAGACTGCAGCACAGCGCTCTAACAGCTGAGCTAAATCCCAGCCCCATGGGTACAGTAGTTCCTAGCAAACCGGTAACTATTTGCCAGAGTTACGTTGGAAAAAAAAAAAAAAAAAAAAAAAGCGAGGACAAGTCTAGATAGATACAGAAGCAGACAACATGTAAGGCGCTTGGGAAGAATCGGGGGCTGGGGTTTAAGCTCAGTTGACAGATGGCTTGCTCTGGGCGCTCTAAGGCTCTGGTTCGATCCCCACTATTGCAAAAGCGGGAGAAGGACGTGGCAGCCCACTCCTGAAACAATCTCGAAAATAGCCAGTGAAAACCCTGTGGATTGCAGAGAAGCACTGACACAGTGCTGGGCATGGCGCAGGGTCGGGGAGTGTTTTGTTCTGTAGTACACAAGGTCGCTATGGGGCAGAGCCCACGTGAGAGCACCTAACAACAGGACGGATCTACATTAATGTACACCTCATAGTCTCCGTTATTCATGCATTTATCAAGGCCGTTACAAAGAACATGTCACCTCCTTCCTCCATCCCCTCTCCTCCATTTCCTCCTCTTTCTTTTTCCACTAAAGTCTTTACTTTTGACTCGCAGAGCAGAGGACCAAAGGTGATCATTTTTCCTCAGTGCTTATCACTTTAGTGTCAAAGTTAATGTCGTTCAGTATTTGGGGGATAACTGAAACAGTGTGTGAAATGGCTACCTAGAGCACTGTGACATCATAAGTAATATTTATGCCCTGCATTGGGATTCGGCATCACAGGGAATCTGACTTTTCTGCAATGTGTGGCCCATTCTGCCGCTCCCAAGTGGAGCTTGTAAATGTGATGGATATCTGCATTACCCAACCTCATCAGGCAAATGGAAAGAAGATGTGTGACATTTATAGCTAGGTGGTTTTAACCTGTGCCCAGTCCGGTGCCAATGGCTGGATATTACAGCTTTGCCTCATTTCCCACAAGAAATTACCATCTCAAATATTAATATGGGAGAAGGATGTGGCAATCCACTCCCGAGGCAATCCAGAAAAAAGCAGCCATTGAAAACTGTATGAGGGTTGCTATGAGTCGGACCTGACTCCACGGCTCCTAACAACAACAACAACAATATGAATGCTATTGATTTATAGAGGATGGGCTGGGTTTGATTATCAATGATCTCAGTGTATTTTCAGAAAACCTGGAAGATTAAAGAGACAATTATACAAAATTCTACAAATGTGGTTTCTTCATCTTGATAAGTTTACAAGAATTTGATATAAACATTCACTGTGGAAATTCTCCCCTCCTGAGTATGTGAAAAGTATACAGCGGTAAGAAGCAGATGCATGCTAGACCGCAGGACCTTTCCAAGCACCACCAGAGGGCGCTAGATACAAATAGTAGAAAACGTTTGAAACTATTTTCACTCTTCCCAAGAGAAGTTCATTACCACTGTGTTTAAAGCCCCCCTTTCTTGTGGTTGCTCTCACCTTTAATGTTTCTCTTCCAATGCATTCTATGACGTGATAATACATATCACATGTTCATGGTTCAAGTTCACATCCTTACTTTTGATTTTGTAAAAAGTTCTAGCTTTTTTTTTTTTTTTTTTTTTTTTTTGCGGTACTGGGGGTTGAACTCAGGGCCTTGCACCTGCATGCTTTGCAAGTGCTGGACCACGGAGCTGCATGCCCAGCTCATTTTTTTTTTTTTTTACTTTTTTGGGACAGGGTCTCATTAAGTTACACAGACTATTACATATCTCAAACTTGTGATCCTCCTGCCTCTGCCTCCCCAGCTGCTGGGATTACAGGCATGCGCCACCGCACCTGGCTAAAAATTCTAGCTTTAGAACAAAATCATGAAAATCCCAGAGGGACTTGGGACATTCTTAGAGTACTCTTCTAGCATGTATGAAGTCTTATTTAAGATCAAACCATTACAAAAAGAGAATCGTTCTGGAAGAAAAACCACAGCTAAGACCCAGGACTTCCTTACGTGGCTCCTGTGAGCAGGCTGCTAGAAGCTGCTCTTATCACCTGCTGCCTCTTGCTGGTGTCCCCAGCGCAGCATTTCCATGACAACCATTGATGTGGCTTGGTGGGAAGCTGAAGAAGAGGATGTGGGCGGTGCTGGGGAAGTCCTCACTCAGTGGGCACCCCACTTCCTCCCCCCCCCCTACCCTCTAGGTGCTTTCTGCTCTTCACTTACAAGAGGCTGTGTTTCACAGCACTGGGCAGGTGACAGTCACAGCCAGAGCAAAGGTTGCTGGCAGGACTTCCTGCCTGGAAGGGAGCAGCAGAGCTAGAATACCCTTGGTGTGACCTTGGGGCCACCTTGCGTTTGGATGGCTAGGTATCCGTGACCCAAGTTGGTATGGAATTAGCTACTTTCCACCTCTAGTTTTGTTTAAAGTAAGACTTCTGTTACTGCAAATTTTACTGGTGACTGAGGTAATTAGGCAATAGAAAAGAGATCTGTACTCCTTGAGGCAATAATAGATAACTAAATTGAGATAAATTCTGATTTCAGACAGGAAGGATATCAGTTTACTTATTGCTGATTAAGGTTTTTTTTTAAATTCCTTTATGAGAGCCTTGCATGCTTTTCGCCACAGATTATATTTCCAATAGAAACAGCGGTTCCCATTTAGACCAAAAATACATCGCAGGTTGTTAACTTTTTAAATTGAACAGTAAATTTGGCTTCCAGGGCAAGGTTTGGACATTTTAGAACGTAGCTGGGTGTGGTAGCACACACCTGTAATCCTAGCGACTCAGGAGGTTGAGGCAGGAGGATCACAGGTTTGGGGCAGCCTGTGTAACTTAGCAAGACCCTGTCTCAGGACAAAAAAATGAAAAAGGGCTGGGGGTGCAGGTCAGTGGTAGAGCCCTTGGGAAGTATATTCAAGGCCCTGTGTTCAACCCCCAAGTACTGCAAAAGTCAAGAAAGAAGGAAAGAAAGAGGGAGGGAGGGAGGGAGGGAAAGAAGGAAGGAAGGAAGGAGAAAGAAGAAAGGAAGGAAAGAAAGAAAGAAAGAAAGAAAGAAGGAGGAAGGAAGGAAAGAAAAAGAAAGAAGAGAAAGAAGAAATGAAGGAAGGAAGGAAAGAAGGAGTAGGGAAGGAAGGAAAGAAGAGAAAAGGAAGGAAGGAAGGAAAGAGAGAAGGAAGAAAAGAAGGAAAGAAAGAAAGAGAAAGAAGGAATGAAGGAAGGAAAGAAAGGAGGAAGGAAGGAAAGAAAGGAGGAAGGAAGGAAGGAAGGAAAAAGAAAGAAGAGAAAAGAAAGAAGAAATGAAGGAAGGAAAGAAAGAGAAAAGGAAGGAAGGAAAGGAAGGAAGGAAGAAAAGGAAAGAAAGAAAAGAAAGAAGAGAAAGAAAGAAGGAATGAAGGAAGGAAGGAAGGAAAGGAAGGAAGGAAGGAAAGAAAGAAAGAAGGAGGAAGGAAGGAAGGAAAGAAAGAAAGGAGGAAGGAAGGAAGGAAAGAAAGAAAGAAGGAGGAATGAAGGAAGGAAGGAAAGAAAGAGAAGGAGGAAGGAAGGAAGGAAAGAAAGAGAAAGAAGGAGGAAGGAAGGAAGGAAGGAAAGAGAGAAGGAAAGAAGGAAGAAAAGAAAGAGAGCGAGGGAAGGAAGGAAGGAAGAAAGAGGGAGGGGGAGGTCTTTAGAGCTTTATTTAACCGGTCCTAACAGACCTGGGCTGTGTGTCTGCGCCAGGTGCTTAACGATATGCATTCAGACATCTCCATGCCATGAGGCAGTGCGTGCCAATGCCAGACTTGTGCAGTTTGACCGTGGCCTTTGGCGTGCGTGGCAAGGGCGTGGATCTCCGTCCGTAGCCTTTGCTGATTGCTGTGGCGTACACAATCCCGTGGCTCCCATCTTCAAGTCAGCCACATGATCTCCCGGAGCACAGAGTGAGGAAGCACTGCGCAGGCTCAGCCCTGGGAACCTGCTCCCCACCCACCCCGCACTGCAGCCTACAATCTGCGCCCCTGCCGTCATGTCTAACCCAGAACCTTCCCAGACTTCATGCTGGGGCTAAGAAAACTTCTTAAAATCCGGTGGCTCAGGGTACTGAGTGGACACCCATCTGTGAATGTCTTCCCCTCTAGGAACATCTACAGGGGTGAGGTCTTTAAAGGATTCTCAGATGGCAGGAATCTCACAGTTTTTTGGATTTGTTTTTTTGTAACCACAAGCCATCTGTGTTGGGAATGATTCTCTTGAAACATAAGCATGAAATTAGGCTAAGGTTTTCAGTTTTCCGTGGTTTTGCTTCGCCTTCCCTCCCAGTTGTGCGTGTGTGGTGAGATGCGCTGCCTAGCGAGTCCATTCACCGAATTCTTTCGCTGTGATCCCTTCACATTCATTTACACACATTGCATTCTGAGGATGACTTTCTTTTTTTTTTTTTCTTTTTTTGCGGTCCTGGGGGTTGAACCCAGGACCTCGCGCCTGCATGCTCTGCAAGTGCTGGACCACTGAGCTGCACCCCCAGCCCATTTTTTTTTTTTTTTTTTTTTACTTTTTTGAGACAGGGTCTCACTAAGTTACGCAGACTGCCTCTGGTCTCGAACTTGCGATCCTCCTGCCTCCACCTCCTGAACTGGTGGGATGACAGGCGTGCGCCACCGTGCCCAGCTAGGCTAAGATGACTTTCTTGATGAAATCAGCGTTTTTCAGCCTTGGCAGGAGTGACGTTTTATTCTGGGGGGCTGTCCTGGCACTTTAGGAGGGGCAGCTGCAGGCTTGGTTTCTACCCTCCAGATTCCAGGAGTGCATTTTGCCTTTCTCGTTTGTGACAACCCCAAACCTGTCCAGGCAGAACATCTCTCTGGGGCAGGGGGACCACCGTCCACTGAGAATGACTGGGCAGAACTGGAAGGCCGGCAGCTCTTTGCAGCAGTGCAGAGCTGGGTCCACCCTTGAGAGAAGATGGTGGCATTTCCAGGGATCTTTGTCACCTGATTGTTACACTAAAAATATGGCAAAATGAGCCGGGCATAGTGGTACACACCTGTAATCCCAGCGGCCTGGGAGGCAGAGGCAGGAGGATCGCAAGTTTGAGACCAGAGGCAGTCTGCATAACTTAGTGAGACCCTGTCTCAAAAAGTAAAAAAATGGGCTGGGGGCGCAGCTCAGTGGTCCAGCACTTGCAGAGCATGCAAGCACGAGGCCCTGGGTTCAACCCCCAGTACCACAAAAAAAAAAAAAAAAAAAAAGGCGAAATGAATTGTATTGAAAGCAAGCATAATACTCAAACAATGTGACTTCATAGTTTACGGTATGTTACTATTCCCATGTTCCTGAGGTCATTGCTTGCCTCCTGCCGGTGCAGTAGACACATAGCAGTGGCGGCTCTGGCATGTCTCTTCATAGCCCTACGCTCAGCAACGTCATATCAGTCATTAAATCAGCTGTGGAAGCAGTGTTTACACCAGGGCAAATGCTACAAACTAGAAGATTTTCCCCACAGGCACCTGGTTGTCAGACATGCATTAGCACAACATTCTATGTATGTAAAGAGGATTATCAGTATTCAATGTGTAAGATAAATGTCGTACACCCCCCCCCGCCCGAAATATAGGATAAGTATTATCCCCTCTCCAAAATACAGGTCATAAGACTGTGGCTTATATCCTTGGGGAATAATTTGACAGATTAAAACAGTAATCCTTTTTTGTCTGAGAGAGTTTGCTAGTTCATCATGGCCTGAAGCCATAGCCCTGTGGCATCCGATCCCGTCAGTTCTCGGAAGCTAAGCAAGGTTGGGCCTGGTTAGTACTGGGATGGGAGACCACCTGGGAACACCGGGTGCTGTAGGCTTGGGAGAAGGACCTGGCAACCCATTCCCAAAAATCAATCCACCATTGAAAACCCTATGAACAGCAGAGAAGCATTGACAATAGTGTTTCACCTGTTGTATGCAGGGTTGCTCTGAGTCGGATACCGACTCGACGGCACCTAACAACAACAAATAAAGTTCGTTGGGTTTTGAAACCCATGCGCCGCCTGCCATTACTCCACTGCCCAGACAGAGTGACAAGGGGCTAGTGGTGGCACGGAGGACTCTCCCCTGGGAGACACATGGATGAGATCCCAGCCTTTTCCTCTAGATAAGGAAGCCAGGGAGGAGATAGGACTGAGTCTCCCGCTAAGGAAGCTGCTCTGGGGAAATGCCAACCATGCAGAGGCGCCCCTCCCCCTTGCCCTCTGTGAGTGGCACTGAGAACAGACAGGGCCCATGTGCTTCTCCCAGACAGGCTGAGTCCCCGCGTATCCTCCCCCGTCTTCCATCAATGCATCGGATTACCTGGCTTTGTATGGTTTCTGTATTTTCCTGAGTAAAATATCGTGTGATGCCAATGCATGTTGCCCTGTCAGACATGGGTCACCTGCTTTGACAGATGGCCCTGGTTAGAGGTCACATCGTCTCTTAGAGCCTGCTGCCCTCCTCATGCACACACTGCTGCTCAGCTCAGCCCAGCCGATGGGCTCGGGGCCTCCTCGCGCCTGCGTGGTGGGGCCAGACCTGCCAGCCCAGCAGCGCTCCGCCTGGCTCTGGGCTCTGCAGAGCTGCCCCAAGGCTCCTGAGCAGAGGAAGAGGGAGGCGCTGGGAGCAGAGGCCTCGCTGCCCACTCTGGAGTCCTGGCTCCTCCACGGGATCACCTGCCTGGCCTCACGGCTTCATCTTGCCACGGGCTTCAGCACCCAGGGCACGCTAGACAGTGCCTTGCCACCCAACCGTGCCCTTCTCTGCCTCTCCCAAACCCAAACACTTGCCTTTTCTTACATCCCTTTGGCAGCTGTCCATCCCATTCCTACATCATCACTCAGTTACCTGCCAGGACAGAACAGGAGCCTGTAGACCAGTGTCTGCGCTGAGTGTTAATTGTAAAGAAAGCCTGCTTCTTTGTTGTTGTTGTTAGGTGCCATCGAGTCATTATCGGACTCATAGTGACCCTCATAGGGTTTTCAAGGGCTGACTGTTTCGGGATTGCCTTGGGAGTGGATTGCCAGGTCCTTCTCCCATTTTTGTGGTGCTGGGAATTGAACTCAGGACCTCAGAGACTGCAGTGCAACGCTCTACCAACTGAGCTGAATCCCAGCCCACGCCTGATTCTTTGCCACCTCCATAATAATAACAACAACCTGAGTATTGCTACATTATAGAAACAGATTGACATTTTACTTTATTTTATCATTCCAAAGAATATCCAACTCAGGGCGCCAAAGCAGAGAAAAGCCCTGATTATTAAGTCCTAGATGAATTATAACCATTTATAACCAATTATAACTTTCTTTGGAAGCAAGGATGGCTAGACTGTCTTGTGTTTTTTGGATGTGTTGTCAGGAGGAACCAATCCCTGGAGAAGGACATCATGTTTGGGAGAGTGGCAGGTCAATGAATAGAAGGAAAACCCTCCACTAGATGGATTGACAGGGCTGGGATTTAGCTCAGTTGGTAGAGCAGTGCTCTGCAGTCTCTGAGGACCCGAGTTTGATTCCCAGCATTGCAAAAATGGGAGAAGGATGTGGCAACCCATTCCCAAGGCAATCCCGAAACAATATGCCATTGAAAACCCTATGAGGGTCGGTATGAGTCGGACACGACTCGACGGCACCTAACAACAACAAAGATGGATTGACACAGTGTCTGCAACAATGGGCTTAAACATAAATAAGATCATGTGCCTGGCACAGAATTGGAGAGGGTTTGTTTCTGCTGTACACTGGGTCGCTATGAGTTGGACCCAACTTGATGGCACCTAACAACAACAACAACAACAACAACAACAACAACAACAACAACAGAACAAACCCCTAGGAGCTTGTGAAGATACACATGTTCTTAGAATATGAGAATCAGAGGCAGGTACAATGGCGCATGCCTGAAGTCCCAGCCACAGGGGCTGAGGCAGAAGGATCACAAGTTCAAGGCCAGAGGCAGCCTGTACAATTTAGCAAGACCAAATCTCAAAATAAAAATACAAAAGGGGTTGGGGGTACAGCTCAGTGGTGAAGCCCTCGCCTAGCATGAGTGAGACCCTGGGTTCAGCCCCTCAGTACCAAAGAACAGCAACAACAAGAAAATCATGGAGAACCAGGACCTTATTGGTGGCTGGGCTACCGGCTTGATCCCCTACTGGCTTCCAAAGATGATGCGCAGGAAGTTTAGAGGAAATGCTGGCATCATGCCAAACTGTAATTTTTGTTGTTGGATGTTGAAAAGACTTTATCCATCCTTCTTACCGCTTTTTTTTATTGGAAATTCTTAATGTACACCTTAATGTGATTCATTCTGACATGCTTTTCATTGTGACATTTCCATATATGCATTTTGATGTACATTATTCATATAGGTGCCCCCTTACCCTCTTGTATGCTTCCCCCCCACTCTCCCCATCTAAGTCTTCTCTATCATTTACTTGGTAATATTTTTCTATATGTCCTTGGGTTCCAGTTCTGTTTAAGGTAGAAACTTTTCCTGCAGTGAACTTTGTTTTTAATCTTGTCAGAACAATTGAATGCATTATCTAGACCATTTATATTGACACCATTCTTAGCTTTTTTTTTCATTGTATTTTGATCCGACCTTTGAATAGGATTTTTTCCTTCTTATAATTTTGATTCCGCTCCCACATAGGAGTGAGAACATGTGGTGTTTCTCTTTCTGAGAAATGCAGGCAAGGAAACAGACTGGCCTTTATGTACAACTGGAGTCACACACCGCACGCCTAAATATTTAAAAGCTAGAAACCAAGCTAACAAATCACTAGCTAAAATAGTTTATAACCTCGGCCTTGACAAAGTGCCCAGCTGAGAATGCAGCTGTGCAGCAAGACCTGGCCCTGAGCTGGAAGCTCAGCCCCTCGCTCCTGCCCTCCTGGAAACGGGCTTCCCTGGACTGTGGGCAGCAGTTAGTGCTTCTAAGTATGGGGAAAAAAAAAAAGGATAATTTCCTAAAAGGGGAGAAACTCCCTTACAGAAGCCATTGTGGTTCTCCCAGGATCCTGCCCTCAGACTCCCCTCTGTGCCTTCTGCAGAGGCCAACGCAATACTGGAAGATGCTGTGGTGGTTGTCTTGCAGCAGAAATGCATGTCCTGAAATCCGATGGCATCTTTGTGTTTCCTCTTAGTGTTTAGAAAGCATTTGTTATTTTTGTTAGGTTCCCTCCAGTCAGATCCAATGCATAGAAATCTTATATACACCAGAAGGAAGCACCACCCAGCGTTGCGCCATACACAGCACGGGATCTTTTTATGTGTGAGCCTGTTGTGGCAGCCACTATGTTTCTTCTCATTCTGAGTCACGCCACGTCAGCAAAAGGAGACCACAGGGGCTTTACTCCATTCCTGTCATTAAGGTCGACTCTAAGGAGGCAGCTCTTTCCCAGTTGTTTCTGGAATGCCTTCCAGCCTGGGGGACTCATTTTCTGGCACTATATTTGACAGTGTTTCTCTGCTATTCATGGGGTTTTCAATGGCTAATTGTTTGGAGAGTGGGCTGGGATTTAGATCAGTTGGTATAGTGCTGCTCTGCAGTCTCTGAGGTCCCGAGTTCGATTCCCAGCACCGCAAAAATGGGACGTGGCAACCCACTCCCAAGGCAATCCCGAAAAAATCAGCCATTGAAAACCCTATGAGGGTTGCTATGAGTCGGACATGACTCCACGGCACCTAACAACAACAACAACAACAACAATTGTTTCGAGCGTGGGCTGCCCAGTCCTTTTCCCTAGTTTGTCTTAGTCCAGAATCTCGGTTGACACCTGTCCATTGTGGGTGACTCTGGGCTACCAACGGCATAGCTTTCAGCATCACAGCAACATGCCAGCCCTCAGAGCACCACAAGGTGACAGACACATGGGGAGAAGGCACAGTTTATTCAAATACTTTCTAGACCAGCACTATAAAGTACAGTGTGAGGATGAATACGGGGCTCATCTTTTTAGGTTTTAGAGTGGAAAACCAGATGTCACGAGGATCCAGCTGGACAGGACGGTGAAGCCAGGCCAACAGGAAGGGCCGGCCACCTTGCTCTCGAGTAGACTCAGGTGCACACATAAGTGTTTCTGTATTGACATCTGTAGGTCCTGGAATTTATCTCCATTCCACATTTCTCTTGGTTATTTGGTTCAGTGATTTAATTCTTAAATAAGTAGCAGCAAATGTCCACAGCATTTTTTTTTCAACTGTTTCCTGAGACACCATGATCCCTTCAGCTAAAATTTCTTGTCAGTATGATGAATATGTTTATTGGAAAGAAATTATAGGTTCAAAGGAATGTTGAAGAGCCATGAAAGTGATTCCAACTAGCAGTTGCTTTGTCAGTAAAAGTTATGAAATGTGACCCTGAGAGCCAGTTTTGGTTTTGTCGCAGAATTTTATGTACAATTGGCCATGAGACATTGTGGTGGCAGCCCCACTTTACCTGAAGGCCATTTTTAAGATTTTCCCTTTCGCCAGGCGCAGTGGTACACGCCTGTCATCCCAGCACCTCAGGAGGTGGAGGCAGGAGGATCACAAGTTCGAGACCAGAGGCAGTATCGGTAACTTAGCGAGACCCTGTCTCAAAAAGTAAAAGAATGGGCTGGGGGTGCAGCTCAGTGGCCCAGCACTTGCAAAGCATGCAGGTGCAAGGCCCCAGTACCACCAAAATAATAATAATAATAATAATAATAATAATAATAATAATAATAATAGATTTGCTCTTTCAACTCTGCTGTTACTTATCCCCCCACTTGAATTTGAGACTGGGTCCATGTAGAATTTTTGGCAATCATTTCTTACTGGGTGACAGGTAGGGTGGTCCTGTGTTCTAGGAGCTACTGACCCGGCCTCTCTCCACTCTTGATTTCAGAGTACGACCTGATGGTGGCCTATGAGGTGGACCACCAAGGAGAGTTTGTGTCCACGGAGATCCTGCACCACCAGCGTCGTCGGAGAGCCGCGGGCCCACTGGGCGGTGACGCCCTGCACCTGCGGCTGACAGGCTTCAGCCACGACTTCTACCTGGACCTGAAAGCCGCCAGCGGCCTGGTGGCGCCTGGATTTCTGGTGCAGACGCTGGGCAAGGGGGGCTCCTCATCCGTGCACGCATTGCCCCCAGAGGACTTCTGCTTCTACCAAGGCTCCCTGAGGTCCCAGAGGAATTCCTCCGTGGCCCTGGCCACCTGCCACGGCTTGGTGAGTGCAGACGGCTCCGCCACAAGTAGTGGGGCATGGAAAAAGGACAGACGGAAGCAGGGAGTTCCCACCAGGGCCCTTCACGTGCTCTTCTGGTATTGCCCCGCACACATTTCGTTGATCTGTAAAAACAAGTGCAAAGTTGCTGACCAAAATATGCTCTGCCGTCTCCCTGGGCTCATTTGGCAGCAGCGTCCACACCCACCCTTTTGTTGTTCTAACTAACTGTAGGTGAACGCTCCTATTTGAAAAGTGTGCCTGAGATCTGATGGCCGTGTCTGAATAAATAGACTTCAGAGGAAAAGCGTTTTATTTAGTGTATGGGCCCAGGATGGGATAGGAACAAATGTATTCATGGACACTTAGTATCTGTGGCAAGGCAGTGTTGGTGATTTAAGGAGATGTCTGAGACTTTGTGAATGTTACGTATCCCACTGTGATGATGATAAGCGGCTGACAGATTCAGACATTTATCCATGCTGGGACAGCGCTGGCCTAGTCACACTGTGACTCTAGTGGTGCACTTCTGCCTGTCGGAGTATCTGACTGAAACATTGCACATGGTTGCATCCTTGAGGCCCACTCAGGCTGAAATTGAGATGGATTATCTCTTACTTTCCTTAAGGCATTTCCATGATTTTGAGGAAAAGAAGACTTAGGACCTACTTGGCTTATTGATCACAAATTAATTTCTGCCACCAATGAGCTAAATGGGACGTAGCAGAGTGAAAGTATGTGGTCGGAACATTTCCAGGTCCTGACGGTGTCAAATGCATACCAAATGGGTTTTGGGGTATTGATTTGATCTCTAGAAACTGTTTCCAGTCTTTCTTCCATTCCCCTTCCTCTTTGGAAACAAGAATTTCTTTCCCCGCATCTCATAAGGCATTTGTGTGTGTGGTGTGAGAATATTGGGTGCTGAAAGCACGTTTGTACCAGTTCCTTAAAGTCACTAAGTATATGCAAATACTAAGTGCTGTAAAAATATTTTCAGAACATTGCCGTTCTGCTTTATAGAGGAATTTGATATGAGCTGACCTCATTTCTACTTTGTAAAAGGCTCTGGTTTGAGAATGGACATATCGAGGACTTGCCAGGCACAGAGTGGTGGTGGCTTGGCACTCTTGCTAAGCATGAAGACACGTGGCTGATTTCTTCCACATTCTCCCAAGAAAATTGTTCTTGTTATTGTTAGGTGCCGTCGAGTCGGTATCCGACTCATAGTGACCCTCACAGGGTTTTCAATGGCTGACTGTTTTGGGATTGCCTTGGGAGTGGATTGCCAAGTCCTTCTCCCATTTTGGGGTGCTGGGAATTGAACTCGGGACCTCAGAGACTGCAGAGCGGTGCTCTACCAACTGAGCTAAATCCCAGCCCACCCAAGAAAATTAGGTCTTCCTTAATTGAGGACTAAAACTTTCTATGCAATGCACAAAATTAAGGCATCTCTTCCTTAGCATTCTTCCACAAAGGCTTAAATGAAAAATGGAAGTCATGTGCATAGGTAGGAAGCCATGCCCTTCCAACTGTGGCTACCTTGGATTTGCCTGCACACCTGTGTGAGGTGTTTCCTGTTAGCCAGAGTGTTGCAGGGCCCCTGATGAGCTTGGGACTCCTAGAGGCAGGACCTGCCCCGGCAGCTGAATGATGCCCTGGAATCTGTACCAGGAATCAGGCTGGCTAGCAGGTGGCTCTGATTTCTGAATCTCTTTGAACTGGATGGTAGTCAATAGCAAAAGCTGTAAATGTACAGTTACATGGAAGACTAATAAGTGAGAAAAAGGGGAAAAAAGAGGCCCCTTCTAGGCAATAAACAATGGAATCTGATATTGTGATCATGGGAACAGAAATTTATATGTCTTCACCATTAGTCTTCCAAATACATGAAGTCCAGCTTCCCTGATATTTTGTCTACAGTTGTTGTTGTTGTTGTTGTTAGGTGCCGTTGAGTCAGTATCCAACTCATAGCGACCCTCATAGGGTTTTCAATGGCTGACTATTTCGGGATTGCCTTGGGAGTGGACTGTGAGGTCCTTCTCCCATTTTTGCGGTGCTGGAAATTGAACTCTGGGACCTCAGGGACTGCAGTGCAGCGCTCTACCAACTGAGCTAAATCCCAGCCCTTTGTCTATAGATGGTCATTATAAACATGGAGTGAGTGACTTGGGGGAATCTGTCATAACTTAGAACAAATCAAAGGCCTTTGAGAGAAAAAGGAAGGATTAAAAAGTCCCCATCTCTAGGCAGACAGTAAAAACATTGATCCAGATCCTCAGGTAGCTGTCCAGTCTCTTCTTCCCTTCCTGATTGGTGGTCACCCCATCCCTCCTCTTTCAAATCTGTTAACATTCAATGATAGGTCCTTGTATTTTGTTGTTATTGTCATTTGGGGCTCTTTCAGAGTGTGATTGAAGCTGGAAGTCGACTTCAGTTCTCAATTGAGGTTTGCATTTTGTTTTGCAATGCTGAGGATCCCAGGGCTTCACGCAGAGTCTCGTGTGGGATAGGAATATGCTCTACCACTCAGCTGCACCCCCAGCCATCTGGTGGGCTTCTTACAGGGTCCTAGTGTCCTTAAAAGACATTGGAAGGTATTCCATTGTGTATATATACCATAGATTTTTTATCCATTCTTCTGTTGAGGGGCACTTTGGTTGATTCCATATCTTTGCTATTGTGAAAAGCGCTGCATTGAACATGGAGATGCAGGTGTCTCTATGGTATGATGACTCATCTCCCTTTGGGTAAATTCCCAATAGTGTTATAGCTGGGTCATATGGTAGTTCTATTTTTAGTTTTTTGAGGTACCTCCATA
>VMDO01020419.1:0-37548 GCA_007922755.1 Pedetes capensis | reverse complement strand
CAGGAGAGATCAATCCCTGGAGAAGGACATCATGTTTGGGAGAGTGGCAGGTCAACGCAAAAGAGGAAAACCCTCCACCAGATGGATTGACACAGTGTCTGCAACAATGGGCTTAAACATAAATAAGATCGTTTGCCTGGCACAGAATTGGCAAGTGTTTCGATCTGCTGTACATAGGGTCGCTATGAGTCGGACTCGATTCGACGGCACCTAACAACAACAGCAGCAGTGTATTACCAGGGAAATGCCAGAAAAGCAAGCTGGATTCAGAAGAGGGCATGGAACCAATGGGTATCATTGCTGATATCAGATGGATATTAGTCATAAGCAGAAAATATCAGATTCTATCTGTATTTTATTGACTATGCAAAGGCATTTGACTGTGTGGATCAAAATAAATTATGGATAATATTGCAAAGAATGGGAATATCAGAGCACTTAACTGTACTCATGAGAAATCTGTACATGGACCAGGAGGCAATCATTCAAATAGAACAAGGAAACACTGCTGGATTTAAAGTCAGGAGAAGTGTGCATCAGGGCTGTAACCTCTTCAATCTCTATGCTGTGTAAATAATCCAAGAAGCTGGACTTTATGAAGAAGAAATGGCATCATAATTGGAGGAAGACCCATTAAAAACCTGTGTCATAACACAATTCTGCTTGCTGAAAGTGAAGAGGATTTAAAACATTTACTGATAAAGATCAAAAAACATAGCCTTTAGTATGGACCATGCCTCAACATCAACAAAACAAAAATCCTTACAACTGGGTCAGTATGCAACTTCAAGAAATATGGAGAAAAGACTGAAGTTGTCCAAGACTTTGCTTTACTTGGTTCTACCATCAACACCCATGGAAGCAGCAGTCAAGAAATCAAAAGACACATTGCACTGGGAAAAGCTGCTGCAAAAGACCTCTTTAAAGTGTTGAAAAATAAAGATGTCACATTGAAGACTAAGGTGCACCTGACTCATGCCATGGTATTTTCAGTCTCATCATACAGTTGTGAAAGCTAAACAAAGTTCTCTAAATAAATAAATAAATAAATAAAATAAAATAAAATAAATATATATGTGGATACTAAGCATTTTGTACTAAAAATTAAATATATTCTATGATAATGTATAACTGTTATTTTATATGAGGGATGAGAATACTGCCCTAATTAATACTGTGCAAAACTCTACTGTTGTGGACAGTAAAGATTAGAGAATAGCTATTATTGGCCCAATACTCCCTAAGGATCTCCTACAAAAATTATTTTCACTATTTAAAACTCACATTGTTCACTTAAAATCTAGAATGTTAGCTATAGTAGTTTACTGGCAAGAAACCATGTTCTTAAGTACGACATATTTGATGATTTTTTTTAAAAATTGGATCTCTAATTGTTTCAGTCAGTGTATCTGTAACAACCCATTTAGAAATAAATAAGTTAACAAAAAAGGAATAAGTATAGATATCATCAATTTCATACAAATTAAGTTAGAGGCTATAATTTTCAAAAATTTTCTTTAGTTTTTAGGTTTTTGAGGATTATCTTATTTACTATTTCTGTTTTGGTGATTTCATGTTCTGAATGTTTCCACTTTAAGTAGATTGAAACTGTACATCATTAAAGTGCATCATTAAAATATTTCATATGCCTATGGTCATCCACCCTCAGCATGCCCAATCTCATCTGATCTCAGAAGTTAAGCAGGGCTGGGCCTAGCTAGTACTTGAATGGGAGATCATCAGGGAATACCAGGTGTTATAGGCTTAGAGAGGCACCATGGTGCATGCCTGTAATCCTTGCAATTCAGGAGGCTGAGGCAGGAGGATTTCAACTTCAAGCCCAGAAGTAGCCTGCGCAACATAGTGAGGCCTTATCTCAAAATAAAAAAAGGAGGGCTGAGGGTGCAGCCCTTAATACTACAAATAGATAAATAAATAAGTAAAATATTTAATGTTTCCCGCCATTTGGTTAAGTTAAAAATCAAATCACAGCATTTCTTAAAAGCCAAGCCGTCTAATAAAACTCCAGGAATAAATATCAGAAAATAATGCAAACTATATTTTACTAACACAAAAATTGAAGCCTTTCTTAGTATTCACTTTATCTTCAACTTCATTCCCACCAGGATCCCTCTACAAGTTCACCAAATAGCTCAGTCTTCCTGGCCCTACCTTTTTCACCATTGTCAAATTATATCCAGAATATTTAGTTTTAGGTGCAAATTTCTCAAAGTTTATTTTATATATCTAGGATTTATATCAGTTTTTAAATATATATCATTTGGCTCCTCATGTTTATATATTCAATAGAAATATATCGAAGTATTTCATGAGATTGGTAAAGAATACAAAATACTTGTTAGGTGCTGTCTAGTCAGGTCCGATTTATAGCAACCCTCATAGGGTTTACAATGGCTGATTGCTTTGGGAGTGTATTGCTATGTCCTTTTTTTCAGTGCTGGGGATTGAACCTGGGTCCTCAGAAAGTGTGGAGCAGCACTATACCAACTGACCTAAACCCTAAACCACAAAATACTTAGAAAATCATAAAGATATTAACATGAACACAAATTAAGACCATAATGTATACAGTAATAAAAAAAAGCAAATTCTTATATGCAAGATTCTAATTAGCTAAGATGAAAATTAGCATTTTACAACTTTTACTACTAACAACACAAAAGTAGAAAATCTAAACCCTTTACAGAATTCTCTAAACAAAATATGCATTGAGGAAAATAATTTCATAATGTGTTACAGATGATGATTATGTAACATAAAATGTGCTCTTAAAACTTTTAAGTAAATTTCTAAAAATTGAGTTTGAAACTGAAAATTTTAGAAGCTGACATTAAATTTTAAAAAAAATTTAGTATAATAAAGGCTTTTAATATTTAAATGAAGCTTAATTGTAATCATTCCCTGCTTTAATATGCTTTCTAAATTCAAATCCTCATATATAGAATTTTCTTTACAAGTGACTTTGTCCTAAAAGCTTAGTTCAATGCATAAAGAAATCATAAATAGATTCTACTTTATTATTTTATTTAAATACAAATTCTGTGATAAACCAATTCACGTTATTAACAAGTATTGTTTAGTGTTCCACAGGATGGATTTTCTGAATTTAAACTAATAAACAACATGTTATAACATAAAGTGCATGCCAATATATAACATTTGTTTACAAATTACATAGCATAAAAACTATTCAGGTAATAAAATAGGTTGGCTTATAGAAAGTATGTTTTAAAAAAAATTTTAAATACACATTTCCATACCTGCTTTCTGTGTTCTAGTACTAGGGTATCTTTCAAGTAATGTCATTCCATTTGCTACTAAAATATTTGTGAAATAAGTTACAGAACCCCATGGTATTATAATTAAAGAATAAATATATAAAATTATTTTGATCCTATGTGACTTATTTTTAGTTGTTATAATAAATTATATCTAGTATTCATTCAATTAGTAGAATACCAAAATATAAGTTTCAGAACTTTAAAAGAATAGTTTGCAATCTCTATTTAACTATGATAAACATATTTTGACAGCTAAAACCAATCAACCAGATGGCTCATCACACGTACATAAAATTATATTTAAATCTGGATGACCCTCTGGACATCAGACCAGATATCTTAGTTCACAAATGAAAAAGAAATTCAGAAACCTAAAGCAACTCGCCCAAGTTCCTATTTGGTCTCTTGAGTAATACAAGCCTTTGGATGATTTTATAATGTTTATATGTTTATGGCATTAAAACTGTAACAACACAATTCTTCCTCTCACTTTTTTTGTGTTGTGGTATTACGGGGTTGAAACTAGGGCCTCGTGCATACTTTATAGGCACTGTACCACTGAGCTGCACTCCCAGCCACTTTTTAAAATGTTTTATCTTGAGATAAGGTCTAAGTTATTGAGGCTACCTCTGGGCTCAAAGTTAAGATTCTCCTGCCTCTCCTTTCTGAGCCTCTGGACCTACAGGCATGTGCCACCGTGCCTGGCTCTCTTCATTTCTATACTAATATTTTCCCACTTCTGATTTAATCCTTTTAATAGTTATTCTAGTATTGGTCATGGTTAACCCATTAAAAATATAATGTAGGTATCAAAACTTAGAAACTAAAACTATTCCCAAGAGACAAAATAAAAGGACCTTTACTATTCCTGTTATCTTTATTTTTGATTACAGCTAAGATTTCATCTGTGAGTAAGCTGTTGTTTAGAAGCAGTAATTCAGCTTGTGAAACAACTGCCTTGTTTACAAGTTTTCAATGTTCTACTGCATTATTACTAAATCAAAGCTTGTTTATTTTTAGTTGCATTTTACTTAAAAGCAGGAATAGTAATTTCAAAATAAGAATATTACATTATTATAACATTTTGATCATGAAGCTATATCATTCCAAAACTCTTAAGGTTACTTAAAGCTATTGAAAACTGTTTATTGGCCTATGGTGCAAGAGCACTGTGCTGAACGGTCAAAAGATCTAGGCTACAATCCTCAGACCAGGGTGTCTACTTTTCTTTTAGCTATGTAATCTATACCAATCACTTGTCTCTGACTCAGGGTCCTCAAAGTGAATCTATCCTTCATACAAAGCTCTTCTGAGTACCTAAAGAGAATTTTTTGAAAATATTCTATAAATTATAGTAATAGTATATTAACATATAAAAGTGAGGTTTTATTATAGCACTATTAGTTACTATCCTTAAAATAGATTTAAGAAATAAATAATTCTTGAATATTATGAAATTTATATTACAATTTACAATATACACTAAAATTTCAAAATATTATGTTTGAGGAGAGGGTAGAGGTGTTTCATCACATGAGGAAAATGTGAAAACATTTTTTGTTTTCAGATTTCATAGCCTTCTTACAAACTTTAAAAACCAACATGAAAACAAAGCTCATGTAGATATATAATTTAGAGACAAATCTTATAACTTATGGGGTCATACTCTCTCATTTAATGGGGGGGACTGGAAGAGGAGGGAAGAAAGGTCCAGAATGGTGAAGCATCTAAGACAAAGCGAAATCACTGATTTTTTTGATTCACAAACCATTTTCCTTTCCACAAGACTAAGTACTATGCAAACCCCTCTTTCAAAAAGCCTACCAAAATTATGGCCAGTACCACTTAACACAATCTCCTTACATAAGGCACAAACTCCCTGGGAACATATATTCCTTTCATTCCCTTCTCCTGACAGTACCTGCCAAAACCTTTATAATACTTGTGCGAAATGTGTTAGATTAAACTTAAAAAACCAAATCAAGCACATGAAAAGATGCTGTCATTAATCATTTGAAGAATCAAATTAAAATCACAAAAAATACGACTTCACACTAAAATAATTTTTAAAAACCCAAACTAAACCAACAAACAAAAAAACTGACATTGGTAAATAACAAGGATACAACTGGAATTCTCACACATTGCTCACAAGAATGCAAAATGGTACATCCATTTCAGACAGGAGCTTAACAGTTGTTGAAAAATTTAAACATATACTTACCATATGAAACACATCCACTCCAACACCTATGCATAAATATTTATAGCAGCTTTATTCGGATTCATCAAAAAAATAGCAAGCCCAATGTCTGTCAGCTGGTAAATGGATAAACAAACTGTGGCATTTAGCAATAAAAAGAAACAGACTAATACAAGCAATAACATTGATGACTCTCAAATGGTTCATGCTAGGTGAAAGAAGTCAGACTCAAAATGTACATACTGTATGATTCCATTTGTATGATACGCCACAAACAGGAAAATCAGAAAACAGATCAGTAGTTGCCAGAACCTAGCAGCAGGGAAAAAATATTGAGTAGGAGAGAACTTTTTTGAGATGATGGAAATAGTCTGTATTATGGTGGTAGTTATGAAAGGACCCACCTTTCCTCAGGGTGCTGGGCAAGTGCTAAGCATAGTGAAAGCACTGTTACACACTGTTAAAATCACTATTAATATTATGTTCTTATTATAAGCTCCCCTTCTGATGTTTGTTTTCCTGTAAATAAGTAAAAATGTTGGGGAACAGGGCAACTTGATTCCCTAATTGACAGCTGTTAGACTGTTCCCTTATGCCAGCACTGGCTGCTTTAAGCCCTCTACAAATGGGTTAGGGAAGCTACACAACAACCACAACCGCAGAACCATAACTCTAGTTCCTGACAGTGCAGCCCCAGCCCTGATTATTTCAAACAGCTTGTGCAGGACTTTCCCTGCAACTAATTTCCACTCAGGCCAGAGACGGAGCCCTTCCTCTGGTGGCCCAGCCCAGCAGAGGAACTGTTGTGACTACTGCAAAAGGGAAAATGCCATGATTGGTATGAATGCAATCCTTTATTTGCCTGAAGGTCTGCCATGATTGGCACAGACACCCCTTTTCTGGCTCTATAAGTAGGCTGTTCAACTCACTTTGTGAGCCAGCTGAGAGACACCTGCCTGTGCTGCTCCTTCTGGTGTTGCAACATTAGATCCAATAAAAAGCTTCTCTCTGGTGGTCTTTTCTTACCAACTTTTGACATCCACCATTAGTGGAATGGGGTGAGTTAGTAACTGAAAAAAGCAGCAGCAGCAGCAGTGACAATGGAGCATTGGTGGAGCGGCAGAAGCAACAGGGCCATGGGAGCTGCAAGTGGCCTTGACAATGACAAGAAGTGGAGCCATGAGAGCAGCAGCAGAGCCTTAGCAGCAGAGAGGCAGCAATGACAGTAAAGCAGAAGGTAGCAGAATAGTAGCCGAGATAACATGAGCAGCAGCTGTGACACCAGCAATGACAATGGTAAAAGCAAGAGCAGTGAGAGAAAGCAGTAGTTGATGCCCCAGTGACAGTACCCATGACTGTGGTCATGGCAATGAGAGGCACTGAACTGTTCCAGAGAATTGCCAGGCCTTATGGGCAAACAGTCTCAGGTACCTTAGGCCTGGGAGCTGTAGCAGTAGACACAGTCAAGGGCATGGGAAATCCCAATACCTAGTTCCTGAAGCTGCAACACTAGCCGCTGCCAAAGGCTGGGGAAGCCCATCTTCCCAGGCCTACGAAAGAGATATAACCTTGTCACTATAGAGCTAAGGGTCCCAGTACCCAATCCTACACAAGCAATGTTAACACTTGTCATTGTAGGGCTAAGGGTCCTAGGAATCAAGGCCTGTACAAGAAATACAAGACTAGAGGATTGTCACATATTGCTATTCCTCACTGTCTGCCATCAGTGCTCTCTGCTGCCTGAAGCTGAGGATTACAAAAGCTGCCAGGGACCAGCGCTGAAAGAGTTTCTCCTCACCTACACATGATTTCTATCCAGGTAGAGCAAAAGGACCCAAACCAGCTAATTGATAACAGTTACACAACTATATAAAACTGTATATGATTTTTACCACATGTAAATTACAGCTCAGGAAACCTAACTTTTTATAAAAGGTCCTACTCAAGCTCTTCTACTATCTGATACGACAGCTTTTATGGCTTTATATAGTTTTTCTCACCTAGTAAATGAACAGCCGTAACACCCAACTACTACCTCCCTTCCAGTGCTAAAATCATATTACTTAATTGAAGAAACATTTTCTGGGTCATGTCTAGTTTTCTTAGAACTCTTAAAATTATATTATGTTAATGCCAAGTAATATAATGGTAAATAAATATTCCAAGACATATACATTCAAAATGTCAAAATTAAAGCAATAATACTTTTCAGATGTCTTTTAATAAGAGGGTGGCTTGTTAGGTACCTAATTTTTCATCAATTCCCTTTATCATAAAGTACTATAAACAGACATAAAATACTAAATTGTAAAATCTAGTATAAACTTAAAGGCAATCAAATTAAAATACCAAACACATAAAAGCATGAACATGTTATATTAATAAAATGGAAGAAACGTGTAAGTTCCCAGACAGCTTATTTATAATTATAAAGCATTATGTTGTATGTTTTAGATGAGTCATACAAAAATTCTCCTTTTTAATGCAACCTGGAACTGCAGTTGTAATCAAGGCTCCTCTTAAATATGAAAGTCTTAATTTCACTTGGAGCACTGGGGATATCTTTATAAATATTCCACTAGTTTCCTAATTAAAAACATTCCTTGGGGTATTCTCAGTCACCACAATGCTGGCACATGGGGGTCATCATTCTATAGTCAAGAAAGGAGAATAAAGAGGATAAATAGAGTTCTCTATTCCACAGATCCTACCAAGCCAAACGCCAATAAATAGACCAGTGGTAATGTACTTGGGAAGCAACAGTTACAATGCTATTCACAACAATGTGCCCTATACTAGAAAAGTTAAGAAACCACAATATTACAAGCCTTGTTCCGTGGCTTTCATTGAAATCATAACTTATCCTAAGTACACTGAACTCCTCACTTGCAAACTTCCGTTACAGCAGCAGGTGTTAAACTACTCAAGGCTTTTAAGACAAATCTACAACTCCAGAGTGCAGCTACTGACACTTTTCTAGAGGCAAGAGAGGCCAATATTGTTAGCCTATTTGAAGACACTAACTTTGTGTTATCCACATTGAACAAATAACAATTATGCAAAAGGACATCCTGCCAAAATGACTCACAGGTAGAAAATGTGCTAAGATACATTATGATAGAAAACATTCTTTAAAGAAAAGGTACTTGATTATATGACTTAAAATGTTTTTATTAAAAAAAAGTGAGAAAATGTATTAGCAAACAGTACTCTCATTTTCATTTGTGCATAAAGTTTTAATAGTAATACAAGAAGCATAAAACATTTGTGTAAGTAAAAAATGTTCTGGTGAAAAAGCTTTAGCAATTAAACTTTATAAAAGTTACAGACAATTCTGTTAACTTTTTCTGGAGGAATTTTTAAAAAAATTTCTTGCTCCCTAATGTAAATACAACAAAAATCTAAACTCCTAGGCATACAAAGCTTCTGGAACTTTCAGGTCAACCTGCCAGAACCAGGGAGGGGTTCAAATCCATGAAAAACTGGGTTCAGGTTTGGGGGTGGGCTCAATATATTAAAATTTAGGGTGTTCAAGTTCAGTTCAGGTTTGGGTTTAAATCCTAAGTGAAGATAGCAGAGTTTCAAATCAAACCCAAACCTAAACCCTGAATCTGCTCCAGTTCAATTAAAAAAATTTTTTTTCTGAACCCAAACCCCAGTGAAAGACTGGATTCAGGTTCAGCTTTTAATATTTCATAATTTTTTATTATTAGCTATTTACAAATTTTAAAAGTCAAAAAAAGTTTACCTCTCTACACATAGGATTAAAATTTTAAATCCAAACTCAACCAAACTCAAACCCTCTAAATTTTAATATATCTAACTCATATTAGCTCAGTTGGTAGAGTGCTGCGCTGCAGTCTCTGAGGTCCAGAGTTAGATTCCCAGCACCACAAAAATGGGAGAAGGGCCTGGCAATCCACTCCCAAGGCAATCCCAAAACAGTCAACCATTGAAAACCCTATGAGGGTCACTATGAGTCGGATACCGACTCGATGGCACCTAACAACAACAACAACAACTCATACTCAAGCCTAAACCAAAGTTTTCACTGTTTTGAAGTCCTGGCCAGAACTATGCATCGACACTAAATGCAACATAAGCACCTCCACTACAACTTTTTTTTTTTTTTTTGCCACTTCCTAAAACAAAGTTTTGTGTTTTCATTGCTATTCCTTTTCACTAAAACCTCTTCTGTCTTTAGTTATATAACAATCACGGCATCCTTTGTGATCTAGCTCAAATGTTACATTCTCACAGAATCTCCTCCACAACCTGGGCTGCTCCCTCCTCTATAGCCCCACTTTATTTCTATATTTTATACATTTGTTTTATCACATGTCTGTCTCTTCCACTAAGCTAGAGTAGCATTTAGAACTAGATCATTTTTTGAACCTCTGGTTCTTGGCAGCTACTAATTGGACGCTTTCACTGAATGAATTCCACAAAATCAGAAGCCACAGAAATCTGTACTAAGAAAAATTAGAGTGTAGTTATGTTTAAATAATAATATGTATCCTTTGAAACAAGAAAGATATTTATAGCCAAACTACTGGATATACTGGATATACTGGAAAGTCATGAGAGGTTGCTATAGTTTGGATCTAGAATATCCCCTAAAAATTCATGTGTTGAAGGTTTAGTCCCCAATGAAGCACTGTTCAAAGGTAACTGGATGATGAGGGCTCTAACTTCCTCAAAGGAAATCCACTGATAGATACATAGACTATTGGGAGGTAGTGGAAACAATGGGAAGTGGGGCCTAGTTGGAGGAGGTAGGTCACCGGAGATGTAGGCTTGAAGGGTCTATCTTGTCCCTGGTCCCTCGCTCCTTGCGAGCTCTCATGCTGGCGCGCGCGCACGCGCGCGCACTCTCTCTCTCTCTCTCTCTCCCTCTCTCTCTCCCTCTCTCTCTCCCCCTCCCCCCCCCTCTCTCTCTCTCTCTGTGTCTCTCTGTCTGTCTCTCTCTGCTTTCCAGCTGCCATGAATTGAGCAGATCTGCCCTGCCATGCCCTCCTCACTATGATGTTCTGCCTCACCACAGGCCTACAGCAATGAGGCCAAGCGACCATGGACTGGAATCTTTACTCCATTGTTTATGTCAGGTATTTTGTCACAGCACCAGAAGCTACCACAGAGGTTCATGAATTTCCTAAAGGTAAACCTACCATCTTACCAAAGGTTTTGGTTTCACTGTATTTAGAAAGATTTAAATTCCAGATCTTTTTCTTAATTATATCACTTAACAGCCCTTAATTTTTCTCTACTATGAAGCCACTATGTACACACACACAAACACACACAATTTAACCCTTAACCAGTATCACCAGATTTAGTGACAGATATCGGTTCATGTGGTCATCCAAGACCCCCAAACAAAAAAACCTTTTATTATTTAAGATATTTGTGTTGTGTTTAAGGCCTAATTATGTTGTAATATGAACTAAGGGGCTGGGTTTTAGCTCAGTATGTACAGTACTGCTCCGCACTCTCTGAGGACCCAGGTTCTACCCCAGCACTGCAAAAGTGAGAGAAGGGTGTGACAGCCTACTCCTAGAACAATCCTAAAAAAGCAATTAGCCATCAAAAACCATATGAGGGTCACTGTAAGTTGGACCCAACTCGACGGCACCTAACAACAATATGAATTAAAGCACCTTTCAAGTTACTAATAACATTTATTCATGTATACATGAATATTCATGTATACATTCATATATTCATGTATACATGAATAACATTTATTCATGTAACAGTAATTATCGAAAAATCAATTTTTCTTAAGGCACTTACAAAATTCTAATCAGTTTTCCCAGGTGTCAAAAACTGCAATAAAATCAAATTAAAACTAACATAACAAAAAAATTTCTCTTCTCTTTTTATAATATACAGGTCCTAAAAATTATAAAATCAATAATTTTCATGAGATCAGTCATAAAATATGCAAAATGACATGCAACTATAAATGATATCATGGGGTCATATGTGACCCCGCTAGGCACTTACCTGGGCTTAGACAGGTGCTACATCACTGTACCTGTGACACCTGAGTTGGAACATACTGAGATTATACAGAAAAGCATATTTCTGTGACAATTACAATTAAAAAAAAAAAAAAAAGCTGGCTATGATGTCCTGACTGCAGAGCTTCTAATCCAAAAAAAGCATTAACACAAATAACAAATAACTTATAATGAGGTGGTAGAATTTTTCAAATGTCAAAAGATACAAACAGACTGAAAGAGGAGAACCAGAAAAGATTTCACGTAGGAAGTAAAAAAAGGGCTACAATTTGCTGATTAGATAGGACTTTCCATCCTTTCTTATACTATACCAATAGAAAACCAGGCTCAGGAAAAAGAGGCTGGGGGAGGGGAAATATTCTTTAAGAATCTTAAATTGGGAGTGGTGGTGCCTGCCTATAATCCTAGCACTCAGGAGGGAGAGGCAGGAGGATCACAAGTTCAATGCCAGCCTGAGCTACACAGCAAGACCTTCAAAAAAACAAAAATAAAATAAATAAACCTTAAAACACACAAACAAAAGGCAGCCAGGTATAGTACATACCTATAATCCCAGCACTTAAGAGACTTAAGCAAGAGGAGCACAAAATTCAAGACCAGCCTGGACTACACAGTGAGTTCCAGATTAGCCTGAGCTACATAGCAAGACACTGTCTCAAAAAGGGCAAAGAGCAAAAACAAATATATATATATATATATATATATATATATATACATATATATATATATATATGTATATATATATATATATATATATGCCAAGTGTGGTGGCACACACCTGTAATTCCAGCAATTTGGGAAGCTCAAGCAGGAGGATCACAAGCTTGAGAGTAGAGGCAGCCTGCACAATTTAGTGAGACCTTGTCTCAAAAATAAAAAAGAGGCTGGGGGTTCAGCTCAGTGGTAGAGTATCTGTCTAGCATACATGAGGCCCTAGGTTCAACTACTGAAAAAAAAAATTCTTAATAAGAAAGATCATATTATTTTTGTCAATCATTTGCCATCACTACCAATCACAATCATTTTGCCAAAAATTTTACAATGGAGAATATCTGTACATTAAATTTTTAGCCAACACTACCTGGAAAACACCTTAACATCTGTGTAACTAACCTCATAAAAGAATATACCCCTGTATACCGTGACACCTAAACACATTGCCTAAGTGGAAGAACATACTTAATGCTAGTAAATGTTTTTAACAGAAGACATATTTTGGAATTTTATGTGAAGGTATTTAAAAATATATTTGATGCTAAGTTTGGGCAACCTCTTATTTTTGATACAATCTTTTCTTTCCAATTTTGGCTACCATAGTACTCTACTATTGTGGAAATGTTCAAACCTCCTCCCCCCATGTCTGGTAAAATTACAGTATCTGAGTACAAGATGCAAAAAGTTTATGTGACTAATTCAAAAGAGGGGCAATTAAAAAAAAATAAGAGGTAGGAATCCTTAAAAAGTACTTAAGTACTACTTAATATCAAACATCAAATTTGATTTTAATATCAAATATCATCCATTTAAAACTCCTTAAAAACTAGATGACAAAAAGAAATATAGATGATACCTCAGCACTCAAACTGCTCTGTGCTTAAACAATTCAGTCCTCAACCAATATTTTCAAGAGAACTCTGGTTCCATGCTTGACAACTTGCTCAGCACTCAACCATGGTACTAAAATCTTACTGTATGAGATGCCATGCTTACCTGTGCTGGACGAAACAAAGGGGAAACATCACTTTGTACCTTGACTTCAAACAGTTAAGACCTATCCTAGTAGTAGGTTCACAACCTCGTGGGTTTTTTTGTTTTGTTTTGTTTTGTTTTACATATGTATACATATATATACCATACAGTCATGGCACCCAAGAAACTTTTAGCCCTAACAGTGAAGGAAAGAAGAAAACAGTAAGAATAACAAGTTTTAAAAGAACTAATTACTATTGCCAGGCACGGTGGTGCATGCCTGTAATCCCAGCAGCTCAGGAGGCAGAAGCAGAAGGATCGCAAGTTTGAGACCACAGACAGTCTGCGGTAACTTAGTGAGACACTGTCTCAAAAAAGTAAAAAAAAAAAAATGGGCTGAGGGCGCAGCTCAGTGGTGCAGCACTTGCAGAGCATGCAAGCACGAGGCCTTGGGTTCAACCCCCAGTACCACAAAAAAAAAAAAAAAAGAACTAATTACTAAATATGCAAATTGCATTTGTGTGTCTAAATTAGCCACTCAGTATGGTGCCAGAACCAACAAATACATTTACACTATTTCTTATGGGAAAAAAAAGTACTTGGCACTCTACCTGACGGGCACTCGACCATCCTCCAGAATGGATTGTGGTCAGGTGCTGAGGTACCATTGTAGTTCACATTATCCACTCAGGACTATGGCATAGATGTGACATATGACTACATACAGTATATTTGGGTAACACCAAGTAACAGTAGAATGTGGTTCTTACAAAATTGGCTTGGAACAGGAAATAAAAACATTACCTTAGGAACTTCTGGTTAAAGTGGACAGAATGAATACAAGCATTTGGCTTGGTACCTTCTAAAATATTTCTAAAACAAGAGTAAACAAAAAATTTTAAAGAGTATATACCCATAAGAAACAAAACATAATTTTAGAAGCTAGAAAGCAAAACAAATGGTAATGACTATTGTAACTGAGAGGTTGATTCCCACATTAGTCTAAAGGTAAGCCAGATACCTGGTGGCTTATATATATTTACAGCTAAACTACAAAACCTTGAAACTCCTTGAGTAAGTGGTTAATTCCAGGGTTGGGGCTAGGGAAACATAAGATTTGCAGAAGTTAGGAAGTGCTCAAAAAGCAATGATAAGCATAGAAGTCAACTGGAAAAAGCATGGAAGTCAACCAGAAAAAGCAATCCCTTGCCAAAACTAGAACAGTTTAAGGCACAAAATAAATAACAGCAGTATTGGGTTATAATACAAAGAGTAAAATAAATATCTGTTGTTGTTAGGTGCCATCGAGTTGGTGTCCAACTCATAGTGACCCTGGCGAAACAGTGCTTCTACTGTTCATGGGGTTTTCAATGGTTGATTGTTATTTGGGAGTGGGTTGTCAGATCCTTCTCCCAAGCCTACAGCACTTGGTGTTCCAAAGTGGTCTCCCACCCAAGTGCTAACCAGGTCCAACCCTGGTTAGCTTCCAAGATCTGACGTGATCGGATACCACGGTAGTACAGCTGCAGGCTACATATCTGTACATCCCCACTAATATAAATAGTTGAGTATATATGTGGAGAAAATGAGATAATTCATGTTTACAAAACAATTCCAATTAATAAATGTAAAAATAGTGAAACAAAACTATTAATTGAATCCCACAGTAATAATTCCTATAGACAATATCCACAGATGGATGCTAAGATTAGTGGGTAGAAATTTAAGAAGAAATAGTTAACTGTATGATCTCAATGTATTTAGTAATTATCAAAGTACAAACAGTAGTGAAACCTAGCAGACACCACCTTAACCAAATGATAAAAGTTAACATCACAGTAGGACATATCAGCAACATGTCCTTATATAATGTACTAAGAAAAACACATCATGTCTGTGATATTCTCCTATTTAATTCACAACTTCAATCTATTCTCATGAGAAAACACCAGACAAATGCAAATGAAGGGCCATTCCACAAAATAACTGACTAGTACTCTTGAAAAGTGTCAAGGTCATAAAAGGGAAGGAAAGACAGAAAAATTAAGACAGATCAAAGGAGACTTGAGGAGATACACAACTAAGTACAATATGGATTCTGCATCTGACTCTAAGAACAAAAAAGGACATTAATGGAAATATTGGTAAAAACTGAATAAATTCTATAGTTAATAGAATCATACTAAAGTTAATTTCTTACTTTTGGAAATAGTTCTATGGTCATAAAAGATGTTTAGATAAAGAGAAGTTGGATAAAGGGTACACAAGAACTCTATTATTTTTGCAACTCTTCTATAAAGACATTTTTTAAAAAGTAAGAGGCTCAGAAACTGGCAATTTCAGATATCTTGGGAATGAGGCTCAAGTCCAAACAAGTAGAACTGACTGAAGTCTAAGGAGCATTTAGAACCCACAGGTTCCCTCTTATACTCTTCTATTCTTTCTGACAAAAGAGTAAACAATCTCTTGAAAGCATAAAACAATATATATTTGGACTAGAGGAAACCAGGCTCAATTGAATTTGAAGGATGCCATCCTGAAAACTGGAGAATTAAATCAAAGTTTATCTGTATACACAGTGATAAGATAAATTCCTCTTCTCTAATCAGTTCCAAAGCATGCTACCTCCCAGTAAAAAATGGAAGTCTTTTCGGGGAAATCTATCCAATACAAAAGAAAAAGATGTGTTCCAGATGCTATGATCTGAATGTTTACATTCCCCTCCCCCTCAAATGCACATATTGAACCCTAATCATCAAAATGATGGTATTTAGAGATGGGGCCTTTGGGAAGGGATTAGATAATAAAGGCAGAGACCTCATAAATGAGATTAGTGCCTTTATGAAAAAAAGGGACGGGCCAGAAAGCTGCCTCTTTCTCCATTATATGAGGACAAGGTGAGAAGGCACTGCTCTTTAAACAAGGAAGGAGGCTATCACTAGACACTAGACCTAACAGCACCTTGATCTTGGATTTCTTAGCCTCCAGAATTGTGAGAGGGCTGGGATTTAGCTCAGTTGGTAGAGCGCTGCGCTGCAGTCTCTGAGGTCCCAAGTTCGATTCCCAGCACCGCAAAAATGGGAGAAGGACCTGGCAATCCACTCCCAAGGCAATCCTGAAACAGTCAGCCATTGAAAACCCTATGAGGGTCGCTATGAGTCAGATACCGACTCGACGGCACCTAACAACAACAACAACAGAATTTGAGAAGTAAATTTCTGTTTATAAACCACCCAGCTTGTAGTATTTTGTTACAGCAGCCCAAACAGACTAAGACATTGGTAATTTGCAAGGAAACTATCCAGCTATATCACTGTACAGGGAAAATTATAAACACCCACTGGCTGAATTTCCATTCAGTTTTTCAAGGCTCCTCTCTTAAGCAAAGGCTTCTTAAGGAAAGCATCTAATACCAGAGAAACAGACCTATACTGAATTAAGGGAGAAAGATGTGGCAATTCATTCCCGTGGCAATTCATTCCCAAGGCAATCCCAAAAAACAATCAGCCATTGAAAACCCTATGAGAGTCACTAAGAGTCGGACACAGCCTGACAGCACCTAACAACAACATACTGAATTATGTAATATAGGTAATTTGAGAACTCTAATAAAGACAGATTTTACAAGCTTCTAGAAAAGACCAAAAAACACTGAAGAATCTACTGTGTCAACAGCAACACAGTAGAGAGAAGAATACCTTCAAAATTGTGAGAAAAATTATTTCCAGCCAAACTATCTTTAAACTATCTTTAAAACAAGAGGGGCGAAACAACATTTTCAGATATGTAAGTTCTTGAAAAAATTATATCCCCTCCAGAAAACTGTTGAAAGTGGTCCTCCAAAGGAGAAACCCAACAAAAAAGACAGATACAGAAATAGAGCACTAACATAAGACAGAACTGAAGGGATTCACCAAGGTGATAGTAAAGCAAAGCCAAGACAACAGCTGCTATTGAAGCAGATAAGGCAGCCCTGGGAAAGAGTTGCTTAGAACGCCAAAATTGGTAGGTTTGAACTTAAGAGATTTATATACTTCAGAGAGACTTTATATTAAATCAGAGTTTCTCAACAGCTGTGCTATTGACACTATGGCTACATAGCTCTTTGCTACGGGAAGCTGTCCTGGGAATTGATGTGGCTACTACCCACTAGATGTCAGCAGCACACCCTCTGCCCTTTTCTGGCCCCAGCACTGCCAAAAATCTTCTAGGGGAAATTATCCCCCATCCCTAGTTGAGAAGCACTTGGCTAAATTAATAAATATACAGAAAATTAAGCAAAGCAATTTTTAAAAAAGATTATTAATTCAGAGAAAACAAAATGTTACACAGTAAAGAAAAATAACCACAGTAAAGTACAAAGATCACTTGTGAATAGTGTACAGTTACAGTGACAAAAAATTTTGAAATATTAATGTATCTAAACAACTTACAACATGACAAAATTGGGAAGACTGAGCAGATTGACAAGTGTATCTATGTGTCATTGGGGATGGGGTAAACTTTCATTTTCTATTGTGAGAGGATAGTAAATAATACCTTAACTTGAAAAAAATCAAGAAGCACTATCAAAAGGCTAGTTCAAAATAAGGAGAAAAGTATCAATAGAATGAGTTGAAAGGGGTTGCCTCTGGTGAGCCCAAAATGAGTGGGAAGGGAAATCTACAGAGGACTACTATTTTTATGACTTTCTTCAGAGCCAGTTAACTTTTATAAATATATGCATGTATAACTTTGACAAAAAAAAAATTTTTTTTTAATGAATTGAGGACAAATTATAATGGACTGTTCTACTTACTAAGGCCTTGACTAAGGCCTTGACCTTGACTTAGAATCAGCTATATAACTTTGAGCAAGTTAGTTAACCTCTTTAAATCTTAGTTTCTTCATTTGTAAAATGGATAATGAAACATAATAGCTGCCTTAAAGGGCTATTGTAGAGATTAAGTGAGATAATGTATGTAAACTGCTTAGTGTAGTGTTTGGCACATACTATTTATAAATAGTACCTATTATTTAATTTGCAGGCAGAAGGCAATAATTAGCAATGTTAAAGCAGGTAAGTCATATTTGCCTGTTTTAGAAAGAAACCGTGGTACTTGTAGAGAGGATGTTGAGGAAAGAGTCTGTACACAGAACAACTACATTTGGGTGAGAAAATAATAAGAGGCACAGCCACAGAATGGTAAGGGCACAAAAGACATTTTCTAAGTGATGAACTATAAGAAAAAGGAAAAAGGAAGACTAAAAATAATTTTCTAACTTAAGCAAGTAAGTAGATGAACCAAACCAAACCAGAGATATCTAGTATGTTGGTGGGGCACTCGCTATGAGTCGATACCGACTGGAGGGCACCTAACAACAAGTATGTAGGTGGAAATTTGAATCTGAAAAAGAGCTTAGGACTAGAGATTTAATTATGTAAATAAAAATTGAAGGGAGAAGCCATACAAGTGGGTCAGATTACTCAAGAAAAATACACAAGAAGACAGAGGAAAATAAAAATCATGAGCATAAAAAATGACAGCATAACACTATGTCAGTAACTACCTCAAAAACTGTTGTTGTTAGGTGCCATTTAGTTGGTGTGCAACTCGTAGCGACCCTCCGTATAACAGGTGAAACATTATTGTCAGTGCTTCTCTGCTATTCATAGGGTTTCCAATGGCAGATTAATTTTTGGAAGTGGGTTGCCGGGTCCTTCTCCCAAGCCCACACTATCTGGTGTTCCCAGGTGGTCTTCCATCCAAGTACTAACCTGGCCACACCCTGCTTAGCTTCTGAGATCTGACAGATTCAGATGCCACAGTGCCACGGCTTCAGGCTCCTCAAAAACTATAAATCTACAATCAGAGAGCCCAATAATCAAGACATCCAGAAATACCAATTATTAATATTCAGGTGTATCCTTTCTCATCTTTCAGAGCATATAACTCTAAATTTTCTATTTTTCCTGGACAATATTGGAATCATACACAAATCTGCATTCCGTTTTTTTTTTCTTTGCTTTATTCAATGAGCATTTTCCAATGATATCTGAAATACTGGCTTTCATTAAATACTGCAATTTATTTAAGGCACAAATGGATATTATTTGATAGGCCTCTCACTGGGAAAGGAAGAATCCAATATATCAAATTTTTTTAACAGCTCATTTTATAAGAATCACCAAAACCAAGAATGACCACTGTAGCACTGTAGTAATATCCAAGTAATTCAATCAGGAAAAATAAAATTAAAAGGGGTTTCTCTGATATATAAATTGATACATAAAAAACGCACAATTAAACTTAGCAAAGAAGGGACAATATAAAGAGTAGAAAGGAGGAGGGAGGGAACTAGCAGAGTGAAGACTGGGGAAGATGGGATGGGAAGGAGGGTCAATGTGGAGGGATGAATGGGGAGAGGATGATCTCAATGTAAACAGCGCAACTTCATGAATACATTGGGAAAACAGTGGAATATAACCCAAATAAGCATATGTTTTACTACACATTAGCCATAAGGTTCCATAAACCTGGGTTGATGAAAGTGTTGCCAGAAGTGATGCATTATGGAAAAAGCCAATGCTATATTACTTGGTACATCATCATCATTTACTAATAAAGGGTGAAAAAAAGAACTACAAAGACTTGTTCAAAAATTGACATGAGAAAGAAATAGACCAAAACAATTAAAATTGTGAGTCAAAGTAATGTAAATTAAGTGAGTTTATTTTTAACCCCCCCCAAAAAAAAATTAAAAGGATTTTCATTTGATTATGTCCTATAGCACATATTGATGAATACATTTTATAAGAAATCAGACAATAGAGATGAAAAACAGTTTATTGTTTCGGGAACTGTCAAATATTAGCATGCCTTATATCACTGAGAAGCTCAACTGAATTAATACACACAAAACGCATACAACATTATCTGGCATATAAATAAATACTCAGTAAATACAGGTTGTTACTATCACCATCATTAAATATCAAAAACTAGATCCAAATGGAAGAGTAGTTATTGCATGGAAAAGAGAGGAAAACCCACTGAAGTATGGAATTTAAATTCCTACTCATTTTCTTCCCCCCCCATTTTCTCTATGTGTTCTGTGCAGTGAAAGTATCATTTTAAAAGCATTAGTAAATATGTACCTTATCCTTAATTATGCTGTAAGATACTTGAGAGAAGAATGAACCTTCCCTATTCTAAAATGCACAGTTACTGTTGTTAGGTGCTTTCCAGTCAGGTCCAACTTATAGCATCCCTATGTTCAATAGAACAAAACACCACCTGACAGGAGTAGGCTGCTGGGTCCTTCTTCCAAGTCTACAGCACTAGGTACTCCCAGTATATCTCCTATCCAAGTACTAACCAGGCCTGATGCTGCTTAGCTTCCGAGATCTGATGAGATCAGACGCCAGGGTGGTATGGCTGCAGGCATAATATGCACAGTAAGTACTCAATAAATATTAATGCCCCAAATCCTTATAAGGAAATAGATTATTAAAATAACAACAAAGCAATAGTTAATATTGGGATGATATAAAAGCAAGCAAGCTCAAAGCCAATATCAATATACTACAATCTGAAGACATATGTCAGGTAACAATAAGGCAAAAAGCTTTTTTGTTCCCTTCAAGGAACACACTACACTCTCTTTACTCTTTTCTGGGTACATTTTAGGAAGATTACTAAAAATGCTGAGAAACAATGCTCCCCTCCTCCTCTATCTTCAATAATGAGAAAAGCTATCATATATAAAAGATACTTTAAGATGTCTGTGTTGTTGAGAGACAACTATCAAAAGAAGATACTAATGATTTCTAGATTTCTCTCAATGTAAAAACTTAAAATAATAACATCTCTTCTAAGAAAAAGATGTTATCAGAGATTAGTCATTAAGTTGCACAATAGCTTGTCAATCCTGCTGTGGAAAACCTCCAAAGAGAGGATAATCAAAATTCTGCTTCCTTACAACCTTTTAGCCACATCTATGAATATTTACTGAATATCTGCTCCAGGAAGGACACCATTCTAGACCTGAAATATATATATATATATATATATATATATGTGAGAAAGAAAAGCAAAGAGGGAAAATCACACAAAGATCTCTGCTGTCAAAGAAGTCGCACAAATAATATATAAAATGTAACACTGCAGTTTGAGAACATCATAGATGTTCCAAAGTACTATTTATTAACTCCCAAATAAATGCTATTCACATATAAGGGTCTTCTAAGAAGGAGAAAATCTAAGGTTAAAATGATCAGAAAAGGCATTTTAGAATAAATGACATATGGCTCTTATGGAAAAATGTGTACTAAGGTTCTGAACAGGGCTGGGATTTAGCTCAGTTGGTAGAGCGCTGCGCTGCAGTCTCTGAGGTCCTGAGTTCAATTCCCAGCACCGCAAAAATGGGAGAAGGGCCTGGCAATCCACTCCCAAGGCAATCCCGAAGCACTCAGCCATTGAAAACACTATGAGGGTCACTATGAGTCAGATACCGACTCGACGGCACCTAACAACAACAACAACAACAACAACAACAACAACAACAACAAGGTTCTGAACAGGACTGGGGTTTAGCTCAGTTGGTAGAGTGCTGTTGTGCACTGTCTGAGGCCCTGGGTTTGATCCCCAGCACCACAAAAATGGGAGAAGGACCCGGCAACTCATTCCTGAAACAATCCCTAAACAATCTGCATTGAAAACTCTATGAATAGCAGAGAAGCACTGGCATAGTGCCGGAGATGGCACAGTATTGGGGAGTGTTTCATTTTTTTACATACGGTCACTATGAGTTGGACCCAACTAGACAGCACATAACAACAACAAAATTTTGAACAGATGGAGAAAAGTAGCAAAGAGGGGATGGTACAAATAGAGGTGAAAAGCAAGTTAGTCAGAAACCTGTTTGGCTACATTAAAAGCTTGTTTCATGGGAAAAGAGATAAGCTGGGGAAGGGCAGGTTGTGGCCAGAACCAACTGTACTGAGCCTTGAATATCAAGCTACCTAGTTTCAAATTTTTTCTGCATACAGCCTCTGTAAGAACTACATAACTATGCAGTTGTACCCATTGTTATTGTTGTTAGGTGCCATGGAGTCGCTCCGACTCATAGGGACCCTCATAGGGTTTTCGATTGCCATGTCCTTCTTCCATTTTTGTGGTGCTGGAGATCGAACCTAGGGCCTCACAGACCACAGAGCGGCACTCTACCAACTGAGCTAAAACCCATAGGAAACAGTAAATAAGTGGCGTGGCTGCATTCCAATAATGAAATTTCAATTTTACATATTTCCATATGTCATCGAGTATTATTAACCTTTTGATTTTTTTCTTCAAAAACTTGAAAACATAAAAATCATCCTTAATTCATGGGACACATAAAAATAGGCTTTTAATTGAATTTGGCCCATGGACTGTAGTTGCCAACCCCCTGTACACTAAGCTGCTTTCTTTGGCATCCTCTAAGGTACCTTTGTCCTTAAGTTTCAGGTACCAGAATAATCTGACAACTATATGCACATGCCCACACCTAATCAAGATCTATAGCTGGTAAGGGTCAAAGGTTCCCAGGGATACAAAAGTCCTACAAAAAGAAAAGGAAAGGAAAGGAAAAAGAAAAAAACAACAGTAAAAAACAAAAACAAAACAAAAAAAACCTCTCCAGATTGTTCATAATGAGCCAGTAGAATAGATGTAGGAATTTCTTTTTAATTTTGCTATTTATATTCACATAGTATATGTATGCAAAGAGTTATGAACTATTCTTACATAGCCTCAAGATTACATGAAGCGATTTATAGAATACAGTCAAGAAATGATACATAGGACAAGGAATTTTCCCTCTGTCATTTACTCATTATTTGACCCTTAACAAATCACTTTGAATCCTCTAGCCCTTATTTTCTCATCAATAAAGTGAAGGGGTTTAACTTAGTAGATGATCACTATGTTCTTCTCATTGGGAGAAGGATGTGATAATCCATGTCCCAAAGCAATCCCAAAACAATCAGCCATTGAAAACCCTATGAGGGTCTCTATGACTTGGACCCGACTCAATGGCTCCTAACAATAATGTTCTCACTGCTTTCACACTGTGCGACTCTATTTATTTGACAAAGATAAAATAAAAATGGCAATTAAGAACACAAAAAAGAGGAAAGCCTTGACTAAATGAGTGGGTAGATAGGATACGTGGTCTTACTAAAACCAAGGATTTTCTTTTTAAGTATCAAATACGTACAGAGAATTCAAAGAAAAGGAGAGAAGCAAAGGAAAAAAGCCAATGCATTTTGTCATATAAGAAATCTCTGGTGATCTTCAGGAACAGTTTCCAGTAATCCAGAAGCAAATATGGAAGTGGAGGCAACCAATTGGATGGAGAATGAGTATAGACATCAAAGAAGAAAAGACTAGTTTGCTAACTAAAAAAAGGCACAGATCTCAAGTGACAGTTTTCAGATGTGAGAATACTGTGTATGCTTCCAGGAAGCATGAAAGGAAATAGGGAAAAACTAGACTAAGGAATAGAAAATAAAGGCATAAAACCCAGAAAAAGCAGAAAGAAAGAAAAAAATGTTATAATGAACTCAAAGCCTCAGATAAGGGAGTTTGCCAAAAGGAAGAGAGGTTTTAATTTTTAAACTTCCACAAGGCGAAAGCAGCATTGCAGTATCAATTTTAACACAACAGATAACGTTCCTATAATGCTATATGTCTATCCCATGATTTTTACAAATCTAATTATTCAGGAAATAAATCTAATGGTGGATTTTCTTAAAGCATAGTTCTACTTATATTTTCTAACAGTAAAAAAATTAGGAAAGTATTAACTCTTGCTTTTGTAAGAATGGAAATGAAGGATATATAGCTCTAAAAGGAAATACATGTTTACACTTTTTTCTTAGCACAATCACTTCCTTGCTTGTACAGGACTTACTTATGCAGTAGGAAGTACCTAGCCCCAGACTTGAGCTCAAAGAGTACTAGTTTTCCCCTTCTTGTTGTTGTTGGGTACCAACGAGTCCTGTCTGACTCATAGCCACCCTCAAAGGGTTTTCAATGGCTAATTGTTTTGGGATTGTTTTCAGGAGTGGACTGCCACATCCTTCTCCCATTTCCCCTTCACAGTAGTTTAGAAAGTCCTCAAGGCAAGATTTCTGATTAATTCAGCTGTTTATCTGCTTTGCACAGAGTTGATGATGCTTAATAAATAAATACTGGCACATAACTGCAAAAAAAAAAAATTCCTTGCAAAACAACTATTACTGTGCTGATTAAAGTTGGGAAAGTTTTTATACCATACAAATACACAACTTTAATAAAATCACTTTTGCATTGTCTGAGCATGCTTGCATAGCAACGAATTGCTACAAAGCAACTAAAAACGACAAAAAAGAATTTGAGAATTTGTAATGATCACAACTACGTATCAAGATGCTTCATAGCTAATTTCAAAGTAACACTTGCCTCTATTTAAGGTATATGAGAAATAAAAAGCCAAAGCGTTAGTCTGACCATCATCAGTTAAAAATACATGTTTGAATACACACGAGATATTTATAAAGCCACAGAGATACTATTAATACGTTGAAATTCACTGGCCAGTGCTGGATTCTACCCTTAATCTACTACTATTCAAGGGAGGCCAAGAAGTCAAGTCTTCTCATATCACTTGCTTTTAAGAATTTAAGAAGTCACTCAAATTGGCACACACAACCCAAACACCAAAAAAATAGTTCATCTCTCCATATGGTAATGGTCAGCTATGTCCCACTTTTACATGCAAGTCGTATTTGCTACTTTTCAACGATCTTTGGTAGGCAGGCCAATAGTACTGCGAAGTAACAGGAGTTGAAAAGAAGTCTTAACAGTTAACTCTCCCCTCCCACAGATCTGAACTTGGGTGTAGATTTCACAAGCCCTGTAAGCTATACACCGCCACTGTCAAAACCAGAAGGAGCACCGTCACCCTGTCGTGCCCATCGGCAACTGTTCCAGAATGTTTTCTTTGAAATCCTCTCTCCGTCTTTCGGCTCGACGTGTTAAATGTGGACTTCAAAGGCCACCTCCCCCACCCCGGAGCTGGACCTTATTCCTTCGCGTTGGCTCCTTTATTCGTCCACCCCGCACACGGGGCGCGGGGGTCTCAACCCCCGGCCCCCAAGATCCAGCGGACTCCAACCGCTAGCCGCGCCCACCGTACACCCCGCCACACGCCGCCTCCTTCCTCCGCGGCCCAGCCTGCACTCCACCCCGGCCCGCGGCCGGCTGCTCACCGCACGGGCCTGTGTCGCCTGGAGCGGCCGCAGGCCTCGGGCCTAGCCTCCCCCGCCGGCCCCTCACCTCTTTCGGGACCAGTTGGTTCTCCTCGCCCGGCACCATCGCTCAGACTCCGGCCGCTCCTCTCCGCCCTGCTGGAGGAGGGAGGAGGGTGGCGGCACCTATCTCAGGAGAGAACAGCAGTGGCAGTCATCCTCTCCGCCGTCTGCGCTCCAGCAACCACGGAGGCCTCAGCTCCGGCCTCAGACACCAGCGCGCAGACACGGACCCAGGGCGCCGCTGCCGCCGCCTCCGTTGTCGGCCCCTCCCCCCTCCCGCTGCAATCAATGGAAAAATGGCGGCGGCCGCTCTCGCGAGAATTCGGGTGGTCGGCCTCCCAGCCCGGAGCTTGGCGCGGGAGGTCCGCAGACAGTTGTAACGCGTCTTTGATCATCTCACCTCTTACTCAGTCCCCGGATGCACAAAACTGGTTAGGAACCATGCAAACCCTTTTGGTTAAAGGAAAGCTGGACCTTTCATGCTGGGACTCCCTCTGCCGGCAAGAAAGGGACCAAACCCAGAGTCCTCCATGCCTTCTAGAGCTCTCCCACTTCTTGCCCATCGGGGAAAGACTCGAGCTAAAATCCCCTTCTCTGACCTTGCCACTCCTACTCTTCTCGCTTCCTGTTACCAAAGGGCCTGAACGGCAGCCCATCTCGAAATATCCTGCTTCTTCATTGGTAAAGAAACCACCAGGAGCTATTTTCCAGCTTCTGTCCTCAGGACTCAGCCCTTCCAGTCAGAAATGCCTTCGTTCTATTTGGCCCTTCTCACTTCCCTGTGGTTCTTTCCCTTTCTGATGGCCCCACCTTTGTCACGTCCATCCGGGAGGGACCTCAGGGCTTATCTTCTGCCAGGGAAAGCTACAGTCTTTGCTCTAGTGAAGGAGGGTCATGGCTACATTGGAAAAGCTTTCTACTACCCAACAGGACTAAATCTGGAACCGAGAGCCTCTGAGTGTAGGGATGCCACATGTTTCAACCTATGATCTTTGAAAATGTGTTTAGAGAACTTCAATCTCCTCTGGCAGTAAGCATTGTGTTATATGTTATACTAAACACATTTTGCAATAGTTATTTCTGCTCAGTTGGTAGAGTGCTGCTCTGCTCTTGTTGCAGCAGAGAAACCCAAAATACTTCGAAAGAAAAAGAAACTTGGGTAACATAAAAAATTTATTACAAGCGTGTAGTGTATCCCGAAAAGAACAGATCCTCTCTTTGGGCCACCGCCTCCCCTTGTTCTCCTGAGAATATACAGTTTATTGCAAGATGAAGGTCACCATACCTAACTTGGACTAACCACATATGTAGGGCCCACGTGACCATCTCCAGGTGGGCTAGCCTAAGATAGTTGTCATGGTTATATGGCAGGAAGGAGTTACTGACCAGGTGTGACAAGTAGCCAGAAACACAGGACTATGAGGATTCCTACTTACACAGTGAGATAATTTTAACAAACAGGGTTCACAGCTGGGAACATTAAGCTCTAACAATTATAGTCTAACTGTTTTGAAAAATAAACTTTTTAAAAACTTTTTGATTTTCATTTTTTTTTTCTGCCACACACTTTCTGAGGCCCTGGATTCGATCCCTTTGCAATGCAAAAATGGGAGAAGGACCTGACAATTCACATCCGAAATATTCCGGAAACAATCAGCTCTCTGACTCCGTGGCACCAAACAACAAACTCCTTCCATTATGAAGACTAAGGGAAGCATCCTTCACAAAGACTTCCACGGATACAGTGATTTTACAACATGCCGAGTTAATATAATCCGTTCCTAACACCCACAGTATCAACTACCAGTACCTGTGTTCTGTGTTCCCCAAACACTTTTTGATTGTACTTCGTTATAACAAAACAAAGGTGTCTATTTATGTAAGTTATATTCGTGGCCTGCTGTGTATGACATGATAAAGCACTTATAAAATGTAAAAAAGAGATGAAAACAAACATTTGAAATAAATGAATTTTTTATATTAAAGGTATAAAAAATTTACTTCCCCTACTAGAAATTTTTGGCGAACTCACTATGATTGACTAGGTTTCATTAGTTTTTAAAAATCTGTACTACTTTGTGGAACAGTTATTAAAATGTCGGATTCAACGTTCAAGTTATTTCTGTACTTGGTTTTAATGGCTGTCATAAGATGAAAAATGTAACTCCCAAAGATGCAGATCCTAATGGAAGCATTTGCTCTTTGACAGGTCTTGCTAACACAAGTACTCATTTTTATCAGTTTCAACCACCATCAAAGGTTTTTGCTGAAATTCAACTAGTAATTTTCCATCTTCCCTAATGTCAATCAGATGTTGCATTTTTATATTTTTAATAAATAGGCACAAAGTTTTGAATATAGTGCTCAGAAGATTTCTTAATGGGTTTGAAAAAATTTGTCTTCAAGTTTAAATATACATGTATGAATTTGGGGGGAGCAGTCATCTTGCCTATATTCAGACTTTTGATATTTTGTTCATTGTGGATTTTTGAATTAATTTAACTTTTTACAATATTGCATTATTTACCTTGACTACTGAAATTTTGGACTGGGATTTAGCTCAGTTGGTAGAGAGCTGCTCTGCAGTCTCTGAGGACCTGAGTTCAATTCCCAGCACCACAAAAATGGGAGAAGGACCTGGCAATCCACTCCCAAGGCAATCACGAAACAGTCAGCCATTGAAAACCCTATGAGGGTCGCTATGAGTCGGACACCAACTTGTCGGCATACAACAACTGAAATTTTGGTACCCCTTAAATTTTGTGCCAGAGGTGAATTACTACTTGGCTCACCATAGTGCCACCCTTAGGTGGCATGCATCATTTTTGCACCAAATCACAAAATGGAGGTATTTCCAACTCTCTGCTTTGAAAATGCCATCCCCATTAATTTAGTGAGGTGGTTTCTGTAGAGCTCACACTACAAGTGTCATTCTCTATCATCATCTTTCATATTTATATTTGCATTACTATCTCCAACTCATGTTTTCTTTCCAGAAATCATTTTTAGACACTTTCATTTTATAGTAGGGGTGATTTAATGAAATAATGTAATTGGTAAAACTACTAAACTCTAATCCCAGCAGCTCCAGAGGTGGAGGAAGAGGGATTGCAAGTTCAAGACCACAGGCAGTCTGTGTAAGTTAGCCAGACCTTGTCTCAAAAAGTAAAAAAATGGCCTGGGGGTGCAGCTCAGTGGTATAGCACTTGCAAAGCACGCAAGCGTGAGGCCCTGGGTTCAACCCCAGTACCGTAAAACAAAACAAACAAACAAAACCTCTAAGCTCACATAAACCAGATTAAATCCCAACATACTAAAAAAGAAATAAAATGAAGGAATCTCTGAATTATTCTCCCTATTGCAGAACACATACTTTTCACTCAGAAGTACTGAGATGTTGGTGTTGATCTATATATTAAATATTGGCAAAAATATTTTTTCTGGTTTAAGATAAAAATAAATATAAACAAAAAGAAGTTTTAAAACATTTCAAGTTTCAATATAACCTAAAGATAATTGATTTCCAAGCCTCCTCATTCTCCCTCCTCTCTCAGGTTCCTCCACCTTGATAAATTACACCATCATCAATTTAGTTATCAGGCCAAAAACCTGAGAATCTTCATGCTTCTTTCAATTCATTAGCGTTACAGAGTAATAAGCAGGAAGAAAGAGAATAGAGGGTTCTGTAGCCAGCCAGGTCTGGTGGGGGGCATACTTCCCTGATAGATAATACCCTTACAAGCAAAATACTTGCTAGAAGGAAAAATAATTAAAATCACTCCTCACTTCTACATTCATCCAGGAAGGATAATAAGACTGTGAAATGTGCATCACCCCTAGCAATAGAAAAGAATGTTGTTTGGTGGATTCTGTTCCCTTATCAAGACCAGTAGCTGCCTGGATTTCTTTAACCTTTTGAAACTCTTGCCTCTGAGCCCAGTCCTTAAAGACACTGGGAATCCATTAACCCATTCCAGGCACAAGTCCTTGGGGTAAACGTGTTTTTCCTTCCCCTGAAGGCTCAACCTCCACTATAAAGATCACACTCACCTTGGCTCAAGGCAACAGTAGCCCTTTACAACTGCCCACCTTCACATCTGGAAAGTGTACTACCTTTTATAATCTATGTCTGTATTCTGTATCTTTAATAAACTTATTCTATACTCTATACTCAGGGTTTAGCTCAGTTGGTAGAGTGCTGCTCTGTGCTCTCTAAGGCCCTGGCTTCGATCCCCAGTACAGAAAAAAAAGGGGCGGGGGGGGGAGAAGGACGTGGCAATCCATTCCCAGAATTATCAGTCAGCCCGACTGAATGGCACCTAACAACAACAACATACTCAGTACTAATTTCTGTGTCTCATATAAATTCTTTTCTATGGGGTAACACAGACGAACCACATTATCTGCTGTCAGGAAGGGAGAGATAATTACTGCTCCTGGAGAAAGACTTGCCAGCCTCCAGACCTGTGCTGCCTTCTCTGGACCTGTTCCCTGTGTCTCCCCACTTACATCTAGTATGTGCTGTTGTTTCTACCTCTGAAATATAGCCTGAATAAATGAGTAAATAAACTAGTCACTTAGTGTTGAATAAATCTTATTAATCATCCAATTCTTTCCTGGACTATCACAATTGCCTCCTAACTGGGCTCCAGGCTTGTTTTCCTAACCCTCAATAATCCACATTTTACACAGCAACCACAGGGATCTTTTTTAAATGTATCATATCATGTCCCTCCCTTAGTTATAATGTTCCAAAGATTTCTCATCCCACTCAGAATAAAATGCAAGGCCTATAAAACCCATTGTTATCTAGCCCTTGTCTGTCTTGCTCTACTCATCTACCACTCTCCTCTTACACTCCCATCACTCAGCAATTCTGCCTCTATTGAGCTGTTCAAATATATAAAGCTTGTCTCTGTCCCAAAGCCTTTGACACGGTTATTTTTCCTGAAATCTTCTCCCTCCAATTCTTTGCTCTTATCTAGCTCAATCTTGTCATTTGGACTTCCCAAATGCTATCACCTAAAAGAGGCCTTTCATGACCATCCAATCTAAATTGCTTGTCCTTAATGCATGTCAGTGCCCAGGACAGTGCCTCACACATAACAGATGCTTAATACATTTTTATTCAGCTGATGACTTTTTGGGTGAGATTCACCTGGAAAGAAAAAGTTTAGAACTGCTGTAGGTAAGAGGTTGCTGTTCTTATGATTTCTTGGGGAGCGTTTTCTTTTTTCTCCTTACTTTAAAATGTTCACAGTATAATCCCACTCAAAATATGAAAAAAAAAATCACATAAACCCAGATTGGGGGCCCTTCCCCAGGATACTTAGTATTTCTGAAGACTGTTAAGGATTCGAGAAACAATGAAAAACCAAGAAAACTTCACACACTAGAGGAGACTGGAGACACATGGCAACTATATGCAACGTAGTGCTCTGGATTGGACCTTGCAAAAGGAAGAGGAAATTAATGAGCAAAGCATCTGATGAAATTCATATAAAAATCTGTATTTAGTTAATATTTATGTTCCAATGTTAATTTCTTAGTTTACATTTTCTTTTTAATTTAAGAAATTTGCTTGCTTGCTTACTTGTTTTTTGGTTTTTGGATTTTTTTGTTTTTTGGGTGTTTTTTGTTTGTTTATTTGTTTTGTTTTGTTTTTTGAGAAAAGGCCTCTCAGTACAGCCCAGGTTAACCTCAAGCTCACAATCCTCCTGCCTAAACCTCCCAAGTGCTGGGATTACAGAGGTGTGCCACCATGCTCAGCTAAGAAATTTTACTTTTTGAAGCAGTTTTAGGTTCACAGCAATATTAAGGAGAAAATAATTATCCTCTGTATACACACAACCTCCCCACCCCCCACACTATCAGTAACCCCTCACCATAGCAGTATGTCAATGAACTAACATTGACAAATCATTGTCACTGAAAGCCCATAATTTACATTAGGATTCATTCTTGATATTGAACAGTCCATGAGCTTTGACAAACATATAATAACACGTATCCACCATTGTAGTGTCATCCAGAATAGTTTCACTGTCTTAAAGAGACTCTGTGCTCTGTTTATTCACCCCAACCACCCCTTTAACTCTTAGTAATCATGGCTCTTTTTACCATCCCCCTAGTTTTACCTTTTCCAGAATGTCATATACTTAGAATAATATGGTATCTATCCTTTTCATATTTGCTTCTTTTGCTTAGTAATATGCATTTAAATTGCCTTCATGTATTTTCATGGTTTGATAGCTCATTTCTTTTTAGAACTGAAGAATATTGCGTCATCTGGATGTATCATAGTTCATCTACCCACTCATCTACTGAAAGATAGTACATCTTGGTTGCTTCTAAGTTTGGGCAATTATTAATAAGGCTATAAACATCCATGTGCATGATTTTGTGGGGTCATAAGTTTTTAATTCCTTTGTTTAAATAGCACAATAATAATAGTAGAAATAATAGTAGCACACTTGCTGGATTATATGGTTGTTGTTGTTAGGTGCTGTTGAGTCAGTATCTGACTCATAGCAACCCTCATAGGGTTTCAATGGCTGACTGTTTCGGGATTGCCTTGGGAGTGGATTGCCAGGTCCTTCTCCCACTTTTGCGGTGCTGGGAATTGAACTCAGGACCTCAGAGACTGCAGCGCAGCACTCTACCAACTGAGCTAAATCCCAGCCCGTGGATTATATGGTAAGGATATGTTTACTTTTATAAGAAACTGTTAAAGTATCCTCCAAAGTGGCTGTACCATTTTGCAATCCCACTTGCAATGAGTGAGAGTCCTGTTGCTCCACATTCTCAGTACAATTTGCTATTGTCCATGTTCGGGATTTTAGCCATTCTGCTAGGTATACAGTGGTAACTCATTATTGTTTAAATTTGTAATTCCCTAATGATATATAATGTTGGATACCTTTTCATATGCTTCCACTTGCTTGTCTTCTCTGGTAAGGCATCTACTCAGGTTTTTTGCCTGATACTTTTAAGAGATTTTTTTGTTTATTTTGGATAATGGTACTTTATCAGATGTGTCTTTTACAAATATTTTCTTCCAGTCTATGGCTTGTCTTTTCACTGTCTTGACATTGTCTTTCACAGATCAGAAGTCTTTTTTATTTTAATGAAGTCTAGCTTATCAATTATTTATTTCATGGATCATGCCTTTGGTGCTATATCTAAAAAGTTAATACCATATCCATGGTCATCCAGATTTTCTTCTAGCAGCCCACTATTGTCTAGTAGTTTTATACATTTGCATTTTACATCTAGGTCTATGATTGATTTTGAGTTCATTTTTTAGAAAAGGATGTAACATCACTGTCTAGATGCTTTTCTTTTACTTTTTTTTATGTAGATGCCCAGTTGTTCCAGTACCATTTGTTATTAAAAAGACTTCTCTCTCTATTGTATTAATTTGGCTTGTTTGTTAAGATTAGTTGATTAGTCAATTAGAGTCTGTTTCTGGGCCCTGTATCCAACTCCACTGATACATTTGTCTATTTGTTTGCCAGTATCACACAGATATAATTACTATAGTTTGACAGTAAGTCTTGGAGTCATATATGCAGTGTCAGTCCTCTGATTTTGTTCTTTAATATTGACTTGGTTATTCTGGGTCTTTTGTCTCTCCATGGAAGCTTTGGAATCAGTTTGTTGTTGTTGTTGTTAGGTACTGTCGAGTCAGTATCCGACTCATAGCAACCCTCATAGGGTTTTCAATGGCTGACTGTTTTCGGATTGCCTTGGGAGTGGATTGCCAGGTCCTTTTCCCATTTTTGCGGTGCTGGGAATTGAACTTGGGACCTCAGAGACTGCAGTGCAGTGCTCTACCAACTGAGCTAAATCCCAGCCGTAATCAGTTTGTTAGTATTCACAAAATAATTTTCTGGGATTTCACAAAATATAGAGATCAAGTTGGAAGAACTGACATTTTGACAATATTGAGTCTTTCGATCCATGAATATGGAACATACCTCTATTACTTAGTTCTTTGTTACCTTTTATTAAAGTTTTAGGAGATCATATAAGTGGCTGAATAAATAAACTAAAAATATATCACTCGAAATTGGGCATCATGGCCCATGTCTGTAATTCCAGCTTCTTGGGATGTTGAGGGCAGGTTTGAGGCCACAGGCAATCTGCACAACTTAGTGAGACTCTGTTTAAAAATAAAAACTTAAAAAGGGCTTGGAGTGGAGTTCCATGGTAGAGTACTTGATTAGCATATGTGAGGCCCTGGGTTCAACCCCTAGTGTACATATATAGTTGTATATGTGTATATACACATATATATTTGTACATATAATTGCATGTATATACATGCAATTGTGTGTATATACATATTGTATAATATATTGTATACATATATTATATATATATATACATATATATATACACACACACACACATATATATATAGTTGTTGTTGGTTGGTTTTGTCGAATAGGGTCTGACTCATAATGACCCTACATATAATAGAACAAAACAGTACCAGACACTGTGCCATGCACACAATCTTTTTTCAAATGTTTGAGCCCATTTTTATAGCCATTAATTTATATGTACAACAGAACAAAACACTAACCAACACTGTGTCATACACATGATCTTTATTATGTTTGAGCTCATTGTTGCAGACACTATGTTTCTTCTCATTTTGAGATTTGTGTGATATCAGCAAATGAAGCTCCCAGGGACTCTACTCCATTCCTATCATTAAGGTCATCTCCACTTTGAGGAAACAAATCTTCCCAAGTCATTTTTTGAGTTTCTTCCAGCCTGAGGGGCTCATTTCCTGGCACGATATTTGACAGGGTTTTCAATGGCTAATTGTTTTAAGAGTGGGCTGCTAGGTCCTTCTTCCTAGTCTGTCTGTAACAATAAATATAAATATATTTACTATACACACACACACACACACACACACACACACATACACACACACACACAAAACCTGAATTTGAATCCCACTTGTTTCTGTTTAATCCTTCTATTATTAAAAATTATATGGCCTTCCTCAGATAGATCTTTCAAGCTTCCATTTTATCTGTAAAATGGTAATAATGATAGCCTCACTTTGCAAGGTGTTTTATTAAGTAGTAAAGAAAATAGTAACCACAAAACTACAATAATAAAGATTGTTTGAAAAAATACAGTATATATTGGGTCCTGTTCTAGGTGCTTTACATATATTATTTTTCATCCAATACTTTCAACAATTGTATTCATAAGTACTACTATTATCCTGATCTTACAAGTGAGGAAATTGATATAAAGCATTTAAAGCACTCAACACATTGTGTGGCATACAGTAAGTAATCAATATATGCTGGCTATGGTTAGCTAATGGGAGAAGAGCCTGGCAATCCACTCCCAAGGCAATCCCGAAACAGTCAGCCTTTGAAAACCCTATGAGGGTCGCTATGAGTTGGATACCGACTGGACGCCACCTAACAACAACAATGGTTAGCTAAGCACTGAACTGAGCTCTAATAGAGAATACACAGCCCTAAGACTTCCTAGAATATAGTAGGTGCTTTTAAATACTTGTTGAATAAATGAGTAAATAAACTAGTCACTTAGCTGTTGAATAAATCTTATTAATCACCTAGCAGCTACCTTTCTTAGAGTTTCATCATTGGCTACTCTTCTCTACTTACATAGTACCTCCACAAAAATGATTAAAATACTCTCTGTAGAAAATGGCTCTGGAAATATATTCAATGAGTAATAATGAGATTGATAATTTTTTTATGATGCTAGGGGTTGAATCCAGGGTTTTGCAAGTGCTGTACCACTGAGTTGCACCCCCAGCCCATTTTTTAATTTTTTTGAGACAGGGTCTCACTAAATTATGTAGACTGCCTCTGGTCTTGAACTTGTGATCCTCTTGCCTCTGCCTCCTGAGCCACTAGGATTACTGGCATGCCAGCTCATGAGATTGAAAAAATTAATAAAGCAATGGATCTTAGCCAGAAAGTAGTTTCTTTGGCTAAATTAAACAGACAGATGCAAAATTAGTCAGTGGTGGATATTTATGATGAGAATGACAGCATCAATAAGGAAATAAGAAAAATCAATTTGAGAAACTGTTTCAATGAGTGTTTCCATTTATGTAAAAAAAAGTTATCAGATGAATCAGAAAATGTAGTCAACATGAAAAAGAAAATTAACTTTTGCTGTAAAGATAAGAATATGAAACATGATCCTTAATAAAATGTAATGCACAAGAAACCTAAGAACGTGTACAAATATTTTTGTGAAGTAATAAAGTGAGGGCATTAGTCGAGCTCTTAACCCACTGTGACCTCAAAGAAATATTGGTTCAAGGACCTGAAATAGCATTTTTCTATTGACATAAAATAAAGATAAAAGTCATTGCTACAGACGTGCTCACCTCTTTCTGAGCTGAAGGCATTCATAAAGAAAAACCTTATAGGTCAGTGTGTTCAGCAGCTTAAAAAAGAGAATCACATCAACAGAAAATGCCTTGGCAAACATATCGAAGGAAAAGATTCTAACAGCAGACCTTAAGGCAACCAAAGACAAATTGACTATTATTCATCCTAGCTTTCTCTAGGGTTTTGCAAGTGCTCAGATTTCAAGTTGCAAGAATAAGGAGGACTCTAATAAAATAAAGTTGGAGGCCTGGTGTTAATCTTTCTAAAATAATTTTATAATATCTGTGCAATAGTGTAATGTCTACAAATTTAGTATTTAAATAGGTCTCAATATTACTGGAGAATGTCAAGGGTGAGTTGCAATAATTATAGCATTATGAGGATTAGAAGTAACTTATGTAAAGATAAATATTTTATAGTGATATTATCTGGAATGAAAACACAACCAAGAAATGTAAAGGAAAATATGGCAACTTAAAATTTTTAAGCTGGGGACTGCGGCACATGCCTTTAATCCCAGCAACTTGAGAGGCTGAGGCAGAAGGATCATGAGTTCGAGGCCAGAGGCAGACTCTGCAATTTAGTAAGGCCTTGTCTCAAAAAAAAATTTTTTTTTTTAATGTGTAGGGGTACAGGTCAGTAGTAGAGCACTTGCCTAGCATGATTGAGTCCATGGGTTCACTCCCCCACCCCAGTAGTGCATTAAATAAATAATAAAAAATTTAACTTGTATTTGGCAAAATATTAATATAAAGTTAAAAGACAAAATATCAGTTAGAAAAATATTTGCAATGAACATGACAAATGGCTAATTTCCTCAATATAAAAGAGCTGTTGCAAATCAGTAAGGAAAAGATGAAAAACCCAATAAAAGAATGCTTAAACATTGGAAAGGTGGTTAAGTTTACACAGCATGAGAACAACATAATGCTACTTTCACTCAAAGATTAAGAACATTTGTAAGGAAATAAGATCTTTTTTATTTTATTTCATTTCATTTCAATTTTTTTTTGCGACAAGGTCTTGCTATGTATCTCAGGCTGGCCTTGAACTTGTAATCCTCTAACCTCAGCCTCCCAAATGCTGGTGTTACAGGTGTGTGACAACACACCCAGATGAAATAAGAAATTTTCCTCGAGTTTCATGGAATATGACTTTAGTATAAACCTCTTGAAGGTAATACGGTAATATATATCAAAATTCCAAATAGATATCCTTTGACCCTACAGTTCTACTTCCAAGATTATCTTACAGCACAAGTATGTATATATAGTATGTATATATATATATGTATGTATATGTGTGTATGTATATATATGTATATATGTATATATATGTGTGTATGTATATGTGTGTGTGTGTGTGTGTGTGTGTGTGTGTGTATATATATATATGGGAGTAGGACCTGGTGAGCCACTCCCGAAACAACTAGCCATTGAAAACCCTATGGATAGCAAAGAAACACTGTCAGATATAGTGCCTGAAAATGAGGCCCCCAGGTTGGAAGGCACTCAAAAGACTACTGGGGAAGAGTTGCCTCCTCCAAGTAGAGTATACCGTGATGAGGGAAATGGAGTAAAGCCCCAGGGTGCTCAACGTGATGATGTGA